>JASDQU010099717.1:317966-335431 GCA_032191745.1 Picea mariana | reverse complement strand
TACCCAACTTTGTGCGTAGGGTATGAAACAGATTCGTCATCTCATGCACATCTTGGTCCCTTTGATGCCGCAACGTAGTCCATTGTATGTATTTGTCCTCATAGCTCCCCACGAGATAATATTGTTCCTTGATGGCATCTCAGAAAGAATTCCAAGTGGGTGCGGCTGAGAACAAAGAGGGTTCTCCCTTTCCCTCTTGCTCTGAGTAGGTTTCCCACCAGTCCTTGACATGGGGGGCGGCTATGAGGAGTGCGAAAATAATCTTTTCTCGATCGGAAAAGTCATGAACCGAGAAATATTCTTCTAACAGATTCAACCATCTATCTACGGCATCTGGATATATTTGGCCGTCAAATATGGGAATTTCAAAGTTTACTTGTACCTTAAAAGGAGTGGCACCTCCAGAGTGGCTTCTCGATGTCGATGCACCGCTAGTCGAAATCCATTGAAGAATCTAGGCAAAGTTGTCCATCATCGCATTCCTTTGTTTCTCAAGGGCCTCCTCAAGCAACATTTTGATAGGATTTCCTACTCCCTCATCTTTATTTTCTTCCCCCATGGGCGGTCTTCGGGGTTTGTGAGGCTGATCTTGCAAAGGTTCAACTAGATTGAGCCCCAACTCCTTATACCCCGATCTTGTTGGGGACATGCAAAGAAGGATTGAAAATGAGCAGACCGCTCTGATACCACTGATCCGGATTTATGTAGGAACACAATGAAATACATAAATACACATAAACGTAGAGATGTAGTGGAAATAATACTTCATTTCATTAATAAGAAATGACTGAAATATGATTACACACAGAATGGAAATAAACTAGCTAGGGTAGTGGTAGCTTATCTCTGAGAAGAGATGTGGTTGCTACTCGCATCTGTGAGAAGATCATTACAATGAGGCTCTAGAGGCCTTTTTACAATATATAAGAATGCAAAAATTCATAGACATCCAAAAACCTAACCCTAGGAGATGAAGTGCCAAAAGTCATGTGGGCCCCGTTTGGGTAAGTTAGTACATCAACTTCCAGGGGTCGTAACTTTTGCATACGATCTTCGTTTTAGGTGTGTGATAGCTCGTTGGAAAGGTATCATTGAGGAGATTCATTTTGGGGGATCAATTATGTCTTTGGATTTCATTCAAAACCTCGATCTCAAAAAAACTTCATTTAGGCCCTCAAAATGGCCCCGGAAGTTAAAACCTGCTAAAAATAGTAAATTACCAAAATTGCCAAAAAACTGTTTTGAACCAGTCGAAAAAGGTGGGTGGCCACCGATATCCACCTGGATCAACAAAGATCCTGTCTTGACCACTCTATACTTCACAAAAACCTTTATTATGGAATGTGATGCCTCGGGAAATGGAATTGGTGTTGTCCTAATGCAAGAAGGAAAGCCCCTGGCTTTTGAAAGTTGACTACTCAAGGGAAAGGACTTACACAAACCCATTTATGAGAAGGAAATGATGGAAATACTACATGCATTGAAGAAATGGCATCCTTACCTAATAGGTAGGCACTTCAAGGTCAAAATAGTTCATGATAGTATTAAATACTTCTTGGAACAAAGACTATCTTCAGAAGAACAGCAAAAATGGGTAACCAAGATATTGGGTTATGATTTTGAAATTGTCTATAAAAAGGGGACGAAAAATGTTGTGGCATATGCACTCTCAAGAAAGGATGAAGATGTTGAGGCCTTTCTCTGTGATATCTCGATCATCCAACTCGATTGGATAATAGAAGCAATGGATGAATGGAAGAATGATGAAAAAGTGTGGACTCTCATTCAAAGGTTGTAGCAGGATTCCAGTGCATCAGATACATTTACATGGAAAAATGATTCACTATGGTACAAATATCGATTATATTTATGTAAGAACTCCAAACTCAAACAAAAGGTACTATTGGAATTGCACACCTCTCTAGTAGGAGGGCACTTAGGATTTTTGAAAACCTACCATAGAGTCAAGAAGGATTTTTTTTTGTATGGCCTTAAAATTGATGTTCAAAGGTTTGTGGCAGAATGTTTGGTTTTCCAACAAAATAAGGTGGAAACAATTAAGACCCCAGGTCTTTTACAACCATTATCCATCCCAAGTTAGCGTTGGGAGGAGGTTTCCATGGATTTCATCATAGGGTTACCGAAGTCTGAAGGAAAGAGTGTCATCATGGTGATTGTTGATAGACTTACCAAGTACACACACTTTTGTGCACTCTCTTATCCCTTCAAAGCTAGTACAGTTTCCACCGCATTCATGAAGACAGTTCAAAATCTACATGGTGGCCCAAAGATTACTGTAAATGACAGAGATCCCATCTTCACTGGACATTTTTGGACAAAATTGTTTTCTTGTTTGGGTACTCAATTGGCTCATAGCTCATCCTATCATCCTCAATCTGATGGACAAACTGAGATAGTGAACAAATTTCTGGAAGGATACCTTCATTGCTTTGTCTTTGATAAACAAACACAATGGCTCGAATGGTTACCCTTGGTAGAATGGTGGTATAACACTTCCTTTCATACTGCAACAAAAATGACACCATTTATGGCACTTTATGGATACCACCCTCCTTCCATCACTTCTTCTCTAAAAGAAAAATCTAAGTTTCAAGTAGTGGAAGATCACATCAAGAATCAACAACAAGTTTTCCAAATCTTAAAGGACAACCTGACCATGGCACAGAATCACATGAAACAAAAAGCATATCAACATCGTAGTGAAAGAAGTTTTGAAGTAGGGGATTAGGTGTTTTTAAGACTACATCCATACAAACAGATGTCCCTCAAGCAAGCTAAGAAGGATAATAAATTATCACCAAAGTACTATGGCCCTTATAAGCTATTGCCAAAGATTGGTACTATGGCATACAAATTGGAGTTGCCTGCATCTTCATGAGTACACCCAATTTTTCATGTTTCATGCTTAAAGAAGGTTAGAGGCGACAAGATCCTAGTTCAAACTATATTGCCAGAAATTGATGAGGAAGGAAAAATCATATTGGAGCCTGAAGCCATCACTGACATAAGAATTTGCCAGCTGAGGAATAGATCCATTTCAGAGTATCTCATTAAATGGAGGAAACTACTAGCTAAAGATTCCACTTGGGAAGATGATTCTTTTATACAGAAGCATCTAGAGTTACTCAAGCGTTATGGACAACACTTGTGTCAAGGGGAGGGACATGTTAAGCCCTAATATTGGCTCACTGCCCCTTAATTGGAGCATATTACATTAGTAATGTTATTTTATTTATGTCAGCTTTATTCCATTAGTTGTAATTATACCTCCTAGTCTCCTATATATACCAAGAAGACATTTTCATTTGGAATCATCTTGTACTTGAACATTTAAGTGGGGTAAAAGGAGGTTTCCCCCTCGAAGAGGCTTATTATAAGAAATTATCTCTTTTTCAAGGCATTGAGTACTTTTTCAGAGGTTTTTCTATGCTATATTGATATTTGGTTCCTAACAGGGCCAGATGGCAAGATGAGCCTATGGATTCATTCTTATTAGCTTTTTTAATTTTTTAATGGCTCCATCCTATATCCCTTTATGGATATGTTTTATGGTATTGTTCCTCTTAAACCTCCAATAAATATTTTACAATTCTTGTCACAAATTAAATTTGATGGTGAGAGAGAGACAATGGCATCCGAACATGCTTTTAGATTCTCAAAAAACAATTGTCCTCAAAATATCACCAATGGAAGTTTCATTTGCAGGTTGTTCACTCTCACTCTTGCAGGCTGTGTTAAGCATTGGTGCAAGACTTTGTTGGTAGCCTCTATTCGCACATGGAAATAATGTATTCATTAATTTTGGCATGCTTTTGAGAATTATTATTATGATGATTTGCATGCAGATATATCAGAGCTTAGGAGGAATGAAGATGAATCTCTTGAATATTTTCTTATTATATTTACTCTTCTTTGATATAGATTTCCTTTGGATGACAGACCCTCTACCAAAAATTTGATTATCCATTTAATTTATCTTACTAATGAAGCATGTCATCTAGTGGATGAAGAATCTAAATCTTTTCTTAATGTACCTTTACATGTTTATTTGGATTTACATGAAAATTTTTAAAATACTAATGCTTTAGTTGGACTTCACATGTATGGATATTTTTTCACTATGGGGGATATAGATCAAAGAGAGAATTATCTTTTGTAAGAAACATATGTATCCTCCCAGCACTCCATACCCCCTTTCCTTCCTTGTGACAAAAGAGAGACCTCTTGTGTAGTAAATTTGAGTTTAGATTTTTTTGTAGTTGACCAAGAGGAGGGTTTTTTTGCTGATAATGGGATACTTTGGGTCACATCGATGGTTATGTCAGGTTCTAGCTATCTATTGGGCCCTTCATTTTTGAGAAATAATTGTGCAAGTTTTGAATAAGCATGAGTCATGCAAACTTCATCAGGGGTTGGAAGGAATAATAACAGAAAGCAGTTGCGGATGCTAGCGCAACACCATCTAAGCAACAAACGGTTGCAATAGAACAAGGTGAGAAATATGAACAGGAAAACATAACCCATCTATATATAGGATTGAATATAATTGTAAAAGGGTTGGTTAGGTTGGGTTGATGTTGTTTTCATCTGTTCAGTTTGTTGGTTCACTCATTCACGAGTTGAGTAGATTCGGGTTGATTCACGTCTATCAGAGTCGCCCAATGCTTTGGGATTAGTTGTTGCTACTTGTTGTAAGTCAAGAAGAGGAGATTCTGTAATAAATGAGACCTATCCGTTGTGGAATTAGAACTCTGTGGCTGAGGCCCAGAGCCAAGAGTCTGTACTAAATATCTCTATGTAATTCTGAGTTTGCAGTGCAAGAAAGATCTCAGAGATAATATGATAAAGGAGAACCAAATTTTCAAAATAGGATGTGTCTTGTATGTTTACTTGTGCATTACATCGTTCCTTTATGGTTTATGAGTTCTATTTAATGGTTCTATGCTTAAAGTTTTTTTCATAATGTAAGTAGGTTCAATTCTTGCAGTTAGATGTTTCAGATCTAATGTTGCTCTTGCGCAAGAACAAGAATGAGTTATGGATGATCTATGGTTTCTCTTTAGTATTTTACCTACCCTTCCCTATCTTTTTGTCCCAGCAACGCTTCAGGTGAGACTTCTTCTCTTTGTAGAATATGAAAATACCAACGCTCTAGAATACACGGTACCTTTTTTTGGTAACCCGAGAAGAGCCCTGGTGTGATCTAATCTGCACCAACAAAATGGTTCTGTTGTCGGGACCCGTGTAAAAAGGGAACCTATAGGAAGAATTCTACCACCGATCCATAGATCTGGCATCGATCAATGGTGGGAAAGAAGTGGAACTAAGAAGAAAATCAGTGGGAACTACTAGGGAAGCAATCTTTTACTTAGAAAGATCAAGCGACCAGTACGAGATTTTCTGGATTAAATTCCCGAAAGAATTTTTCACTAGATCAAGAGACTCCAAGAAGCTATAGAGTTCCAGGGACGGGTCAAGAAGATATGTGTGTGGGATACCGACAAGTTAGAAGCACTCCATAGGTGTATTTCCCAGTCACATGAGCTGTGGATTTCTAGGTTAGCACCACAATAGAAGGATACATAATCAAATTTGTAGCCAAGAACCACCAGTCTTTCTCGCGAGTAGAGGAAATTTTCAAGAAAAGTGCAAGGGGAAGATTGTTAAGAGAGATCCCCCTAAGGATTAATAATTTCTTGGTGGAGGAAGGGATGTTGATTATATCCTCGAACGAGATGGAAACATAAACACCCTTGCTTGGGGTAGGGCGAGACAGGGTGAAAGTCATGGCATAAGAAAGGGGAATGGTTCTTTGACAAATCGGAGGGGACTAGCAAGGAAGGGATTCGAGAGATGAGCGAGCCTTGAAGAGAGCCACCATAGTTGAAAAATGGTGGCGCAGAAAGATCAAGAAAGCCGTAAGATAGTCTGAAAAGATGAGGAAAGAAGGAGGATCAGGATAATTAGAGGAAAGATATATGGAAGAACTATAGAGAATGAGAAGACAGGAATGACTGGCCAGTGAAAGATTGAACAAGAGAGAAGCAAGGAGAGCGAGAAGTTTCCAGGAGATGGGACGAGAAGGGGGAAGTGCAGATGTATGAGAAGAGCAATTTGGAATGAATCTTGGAGGAGAAAGAGAAGATTTAGCCCCGATGACAGGAGAAATCGGGAATCTAGTCGAAGAGATCGCCCTAGTGGAATCTAATGAGACCCCCTAGATCAAAGAAAACTTCCACGAAGCCATTAGTGCTAGCCCTGAATCACCCATTGTTATAACTCTAAATTGCACCACACATGCTTACCTGGCATCAGGCCAACTCATATCCCTTCCTTGCCAAAGCCATGCTGAACAAACTCTTGAAAATCCTCTTAAATCAAGTAGCACGTGCCCTAATCTACTACTGCGCATGTTGGAACACTGGCAGGCCTACCACTGCATGCGTTGGAACGCTGGCAGGCCTACTACAGCCCGTGTTTACCTAACAAAGAACAAAAACAGGAAAGTTGCCGACGGGACAAAAAGATATGGGTCAGTTAACTGGAACTCCCATCCATGCATGGCCGAGAATTCCTCCAAAACCCTAGCTCCTTCTAGCCTATAAAAGAAGGGGTAGGGGTACTATTTGAAAGAGGAAAAACATAGTGAAGAAACTTTGCCCAATTGTTGAATCCATTTGTCCCAACCCTTTAGCCTTTCCTCAAGCTTAAGGAGAATTAAAGCAAAGCAGTTGGAGGACAAAGAAGAGGAGGAGCCCAGGATCAGGATCAAGGAACGGTGGCCAGTCTCAACATTGATTATAAGTTGATTCATCTTGAAAATAATAAAGAATACTTTTCCCGTCCCAATGCATGAGTTATATATATTTTATTCGATTTATGCTTAATCTCTAACCCTCAAGTAGAAAAATAGCATGCATGCATAGTGTTTTGTCTCGATTGCAGGATTGTCTTTTGAAGGAGAAGCGCAAGAAAACGGACAAAGTGCAACGGAGGATATACACCAAACATTAGTAAAAAGGTTAGTAGGTCCTTTCCATGCTTGTATGTGAAAAAGGGTTTTGAGCCTTGGGGTGATAAGTTAAAAGTGATTTCTTTAAGGTCATGATCTGCATGCAAGTTTAACCCTAGCTTGCTAGTCCGTAGGGTATTATTTCCCAACAACAGAATTGGCGACTCCACTGGGGATTTACTCTTTAGGGGTTTTTCCGGATTTAGTTGAGGATTTTTTGGGTAGTTTAAAGGATTGGATTTTATGTTTATTTGCATGTCTATTTTTTGTTAGGTCAGAGCTAGCAAGGAACCTGGTTCTTTATACCAGTTTTTCCTTGACTGTTGCTTGATGATAATTATCGGGACACACAGAGGTACATGTGGCCTGCAGAAGGCCTGCACGCGTGTAACGCGTGCCCTAACCTTCTATAGCATGCGTTTGAACGCTAGCTATAGAGATTTCAGTAGCGTGTAGGAGTTAGAGAGCTTAAGAGGTAGTCCCCTCTTCCCTGTTAGAATTATACATTCTCAGGGGGCTTTCTGGATCTTGTCTAGGTCTTACTGGTTCACGGTCTTGTCTCAGTTTGCTTTATTGCATTTGTTATTTTCTACAATTATTTTTCTTTTCTATTAAAGAAGAAGCATCCAAGCCTTCAAGAGACCCTGGTTGTCAATACCAGAGGCCTCTTCCAGGTATGGGCTGCCTGTGTTTAGTTTTGTCTTGGAGTTTATACATACACGCGGCCTGTGCAAGTTCAGTCCGTGGGTACCCGCGCGCTGTTATAGCTCATCACGCGTTTGCACATGTGTTGTTTCAGTGACAGTAGCGGGCTTGACTGGTTKCTTTTCATCCTGGGTGGGGTAGTCATCCTCTCCTGTGGTGAGAAGTGTTCCTCTCAGGGGTGTGAGTCTAGGGTTGCACAGTCAGTAGGTTAGGGCCTGTTATCCTTAGCCTGTTTTTTCTTAGTTGATTGTTGATAAAAAAGATAAAAAAAAAAAAAAAAAATTGTTTTATGGTTTTTAGACAAGCGTAAGAGTTGGTTCTTTCTTGATTTCCATTGTGCATCTTTTCTCTGGTTCTTTGCGATCTGCGCTTTAAGCCAGAATTTTATTTTGTTTTCTTGGTTTTGTGCTTGTCGACATTTTTCCTTTGTTGCTTCATTTAGCACTTAAATAAAAAATATAATCTCTTTTTCATTTGCTTCTTTGTTTGAAGATTGTGTTGCTGCATCAATAGATAGGAAGAAGTCTTTTTGTTCATAAGTTTTTGCAGTGCATTTAGAGAATAAGTAGCTCGCAGATTGAGCAAAATTCCTTTATGTTTGCTGCATGAAATCTTAGAAAAATTGAAAAGAAAAAGAAATCTTTCTTGGTGAAAAGTTGTTGGTTTTTGCATTTTTTGTAAAAGATTTTGTTTCCAAGCATTTCTTATTCATTTTGCTTTGAGTCTTTACACACAATCAATTTCACCTTCATACCTTGTGACGTAAAAAATCCCATAAAAGAAACGCTAATTTAAAATCTATTAGACTCTTTTGTTTGTAGGGTTCATACACTAGCTTAGGACTAAGGCCTTGGAATAGGTTGGAGAGTAAATTCTCCAAGGCCACTCAAAACCAAACATTGGAGTCTGTGATAGGGAGTGTAGAATTCCAGTTACATGGAAGTTATCCGGGGCCCCCCTCTAACAGAGGGGCTAAACACGAGGTCGCGTGAGGAAAGGTAGCAGAGATAACCCCTCCAAAGCCGAACCAAGCGTAGTGGAGAACACATATCGAGGATTTGTTGAGGGATTCCGTCGTTTGCATTTGCCACGGGGCTTCATGGGTCTCGAATCCATTTGAGGTCCTCAGTTTTCTTCCGGACCATTTTCTCTCGATACCCTTGACAGGTTTTGGGCTTGATACCCTGCTCATTGTGGTCTACCCGACTATCGACTATACTCGCCTAGTGACTGTTCGTGTGCTAGCAAACTAGTTGCCAATATTTTTAGGGACATACACAGGTGACTACGGGGGTATACCGTGGTACCTAGGATAGACATTGGGCCACGCTTTGTAGAGTATACCCGAAGGGTGCTTCCATTTTCGAGTTGCACTTGCACCGGTAAGTTGCTCTAGTGTTGGTTGTTGTAATTGTTCTTCAAAATAGTTAGTGATTGCTTGTCTTATCTCATAGGGGCTTCTTTTTAGTGCATGTTACTATTTGAACATGTAGAATACCTTAGCGTGTCATGGATCTTCTCACACAGTGGAGGATTCAGAGCTCCACCGGTCACGAAGGCTTCTGGGCCTACCACCGGTTATACTGGAGCCACCCCCGCCACCATTGAGGCGGAGGCTAGATCAACAAGGGTCTTTCAAAGCAACCAGGTTACAAACCATTGAGCCCGAACAACTCCTGGAGGAGTCAACTGCCAATCTTGGTTCGGTTGAAACCCCAACCACTGATACTTGGCTGCAAGTTATTGTGCCAATTCAATTTTATGAACGCCTGTCAGTGCCTCACACAGCTATGGCAACAAATGTTGTTACTTCCTCTGGGAATTCTTCTATTCCCATCACCGTTGTCACCATAGGAGAAGCATCTCCTAACTTGTCGTCGACGGTCCGAGCCACGACAGTCTCGGCTACAACTACATCGCACAGTGGACCATCCCCATCGATCGCGGTGGCCACACCTCCCTTCACACCTAGTGCGACAGGCCCTCCGTTCTCCTACGGTATGCCTAGTTCGGGTACTAGTCCTGCACTCACTTACTCCAATTTACAAACTTTGGGTCTGGGGGCAGGGAGCTCTAATGCTCCTCTGCAAGGTCAACTTGGGGGCATTCTTGTCCCTTTTAATGCTTTTCCTTACGCTAGAGGTCATATCTCTCCTTTGTCCCCTTCTCTTGGTGGTCTTCATCAGTAGTCCGCCGGGCAGCCTACACACACGAGTTCATTTGGAGCTGGGAGTCAAGGAACACCTGCACAAACTCTGCCCGTAGGTTCGTCACCATTTGTTTGGAACAGGATGTTTGGTAATAACACTTTCGCATCCACTGCTTCCCCATCTGGGGGCACTCCCATTTTTGGACAGTGTACTCCAGCACAGGGTACTATTCCTGCGCCAGGGGCACATATACCAGGACCTTGGAACTCAAGACAAGGATCTGTTCCTTCCTTTGGAATGTCGTTCTGGGGTAATTCTTTCCACAATCAATGGAACCCCGGACAGACTTCTATGACTCTCCCATCAAGACCGGCATGGGGTAATCCTTCCCAAAGTCCATCGAACACGATGAATGCCCAACATCCTATTTCCTTCATGGGGAATCAACCAACGATGTCTCCACAGATGAAAAATCCTTACGTTGGTCAGGGCCATGGTTTCTACCAGAATCCGAGCCAACAGCCAAACTTTTCCTGGCAACTTGGTGCCAGTCAAACTCCAGGACCCTTTTTCCTAGGCTATCAGCAGCAACCCAAATTACCATTCGTAGCGATGTTACACTTGCCAGATTTGACAAGGTTGTTAAATGATCTTATCTGTCACGATCCGCATTGGCCTCCTATGCCAACGAAGTTGCCTTCAGACATTCCAAAGTTCGAGGCCAAGCCTAACGAAGATCTAGGTGATCACGTGACTACTTTCCATCTTTGGTGTGCATATAACTCATTGAAAGATGACTCCGTCCAGTTGTGATTGTTTCAATGCACTCTTATCGAGAGTGCCGCAAAATGGTACATAGAGCTTGATCGCTCACGATACTCTTCTTTTGGCAAACTAGCGATGGCCTTCCTTAACCATTTCCAGTTACGTGTGAGATACGACGTCGGCACAGAGTTGCTAGCCAATTTCGAATAGACAACAACAGACCATATCTCTTATCATATCCGAGAGTGGAGACGCCAAAAGAGTCTAATCAAAGTACCAGTCCCACCAGCATTCTTTCCAGAGTTGTTCCTTAAGTCTTTAGTCCCACAATTATCCAAAGACGTCGCGACTTCAGGAGTTTTCTCCAAAGAAGATGCCATCATGAGGGCTCAGCAGTTTGAGCTTATCTATTCTCAGTCTGGTTTATTATACAACATCTTGCCGGATGCTCCATGATCAATACTGGATAAAACTAGACAGAGAGCTGGGCCACATGCCGATGGTATTGTCAGTTCAGCACAAACCAAGCCCGCTGAGCAATTAACAAAAAAATTGCAACAATTATCTATCCAACACTCAGTGGCCAGCCAGACTACTGCTTTGGCTTCTCCTCCTACCCAAATGTCAGAAGTACACTTTGTGCAGACGACTAACCCAAAGGCCAACCAGCAACCTGAAGGGAAGAAAAAACAACGAAAGAAGGGTAAGGGGGAGAAGAAACCCACTGATAATGCTGGCGAGGGAACCATGGAAAAATGGAAGGCGAGGTATCCGTGAAACTTGTGTGTGGAAGACCACCTGACCCATCTGTGTCCTCAACTTGCAGAGGCCCAGAAGTTTGTCACACAGCAACATCAGGCAGTGTTGACTAATCCCTTTCAACATGGGAAAAATTTAACTCAAGCCTGTACAAGTGCCGAAGGGGGCAGCCAAGAAACCTGCTCTCCTCCTAACAATTCCTCATCCGTGAACATATACATGGTTAGGGGTGATGCTTTAATCATGACTAGAGCACACGACTATAGTAAACCAAGCGCCTCTGAGAAGGGTAAGGAAGCCGAGATCCCATCTCTTCCTCTACAGATCGAGAAGACGTTGGGTGAAACAATGACACGCATTCCAAAGGGTGCATTTAAGAAAGTTTCTCACAATCCAAACGCAAGGGCCGCCCAGAATTACTCTGTGGTGGAATATTTATCACAAACCCCTTGTGCGATGTCCCCTTTGGAGGTCCTCCAAAGCTGCCCTTCTCAGAGGAAAGCCTTGTTGACTGCTTTAGGCTCTACTGAGAATTGTAACCCAGGTACCATCATGTTAGATATGACTGACTTAAAACCTCGTCTGCCTTACCACGTCGCATTTCAGATAGTAGTGGCTCATCCCACGAAAACTTTTACATGGAATATCTTCCGCACGGTGGTCGACGAGGGCGGTTTGAATTGTGTTATGTTGTTAGCTTGTTGGAAGGCCATCGGTCAGCCTGCTTTGTCTCCATCACCTACTCTCCTCACTGCGTTCGACGGACGTTCTTTCCAACCACATGGCATCATTCCTTCTTTCCCTATGCAGTTAAGAGGAAAGATCGTGTGTGTTGAAGTAGAGGTAGTCGATGACCCCCTCGACTATAATCTCTTGTTAGGTCGTAGTTGGACTTATTCTATGCAAGCTGTGGTTGCTACAGTTTTTCGAGTCTTGTTGTTTCCACACGAAGGCCGGATAGTGACCATTGATCAATTGTCCTTCTCTAGACCTGACCCAGCCTTGGGGGCATCCACGGTTCCCATGATTGATAATCCTCAAGCCGGTGTCGTTAACGTAGGGGTTGGTTTGTGCCCATATTTGATGGGTACTTTCAATTACCCACCTCCTCATGACGATGTCAAGTTTATATCGACTCACCACAAGGCTGAGATTTTTCATGTTTCATCGTTCCGCATGACTTACTTTGAGGATCCATGGATTCTTCCTTCCCCATCAGCCACGATGGATGAGACAGGGCACTCCGGCATGTCCATGCCCTTGTCGGCTGCTGAAGCAGCGTACTCTTTAGTCCAACAAGATTTAGCTAACCCTGATCCGACTCCTTCACAAGAGTTGGATCCACTTCCAAAGTCTATTTAGGATCAGGGTTCTCTTACCAACACCGATTCGTTAGATTTAGTCTTGCCTTCGGACGAAGCAGTAATTGAAGAAATTACTAGTCCGGACAAACCTTGGGAAGATCTTCATCACAGATCATATGTCCTCCCAGAGTTAAGCCGAATCGAGGCAGGAGAATTCACTATCACCATGATGGGAGCTCAGCCATGTCCCATTAACCTCTTAGCTAATAAGTGCATCTTTTGTGTCACGTCAGGATGTTTGTTAGGTTTCATTGTATCAACAACAGGGATCATGGTTGATCCTCTTAAGGTGGAGGTGATAATCCAGTTGCCCCCCCCACGCACAATCTTACAACTTCAAAGTCTTCAAGGCAAGGTGAACTTCTTACGACACTTCATCACCAACTATGCCGAAATCACCAAGGGCTTTGTGCGTTTACTGAAGAAATATGTTCCCTTTTTCTAGGACGAAGCCGCTCAATGCTCTTTCGATGCATTAAAACATGCCCTCACTACAGCACCTCTGCTATGGACACCTAATTATAACAAAGACTTCTTATTATATCTGGCTGCCATAGAGTCAACCATAGGCATGGTTTTAGTTCAGGAGGATGATTCGTTTTCCGAATACGTGATCTATTACCTGAGCCGAAGCCTCGTAGGACTGGAACTTAATTATACCCATCTCAAAAAACTTGTGTTGGCAGCAGTTCATGCTGTTCAACAGTTCCATCACTATGTTCTGTTTCGCAAGACCACCGTCGTTACCGTCGTGAATCCATTCTAGTACATGTTGACACGATGATTTATCGGTGGAAAAATCAGTAGATGGATGGTAATCCTCCAAGAATTTGACTTAGACTTTATTTCAGCCAAGTCCAAAAAGTCATTGGTCTTTGCAGAACTTATCTCGAAGCTTCTGGTTGACTCAGGTGACGTTGTGCCTGAGGAATCACCTATCCGGGGGGATATGTTTTTGATCGAATCTTCAAACCCCTGGTACGGAGATATACTAATCTATCTCCAGACTTTGAACTGCCCCACCTCTACTTCTCGTGACGAGCGTTGGTGGATACGCCATCAGGCTAAGAATTATCTCATACTCGATGATACGTTGTATTGGAGAGGTGTATACTGCATCTTGCATCGATGTCTCACTCATGAGGAAGCCGTCATAGTGCCCAACGATTGTCATACAGGAGCCTGTGGCGGTCACTTATCTGGGTTGGCAACAGCCCAAAAGATTTTATGAGCAGGTTACTTTTGGCCCACACTTATCAAAGATTGTATCGAGTCGGTCAAGAAGTGCCATCCATGCTAAATCTTCTCATGGAAGATGAGGGCACATCCAGCTCCCATGTTTCCTATCATCACAGTCAGTCCCTTCAGTAAGTGAGGGATTGATTACACTACATGCAACCCCCCATCAGCAAGGGGGCACCGCTATATCATTGTAGCTGTCGACTACTTCACTAAGTGGGTCGAAGCTATGCCGACGTTCAAAGATGATGGAGAGACTGCAGCTCTCTTCTTATTTAACCAGATTATAGCACAATTCACTGTCCCAAGAGAGATTTTCATTGACCATGGCAATCACTTTCATAACCAAATGATGTCTGAGTTAACATCAAAGCTTGGGTTACGGCAAGAACATTCATCACCTTACTACCCCCGAGCCAATGGGCAGGTGGAAGCTGTAAACAAAACTCTTAAGACGATTCTACAGTGCACTATCAACCCAGCCAAGTCAAATTGGCATTTGATGTTATACTTGGAATTATGGGCTTACCAAACCTCAGTTAAGACTGCAACCGGTTTCTCACCTTTCCAACTCGTTTATGGGCTAGAGGCAGTCTTGCCCATCGAATGTCAAATCCCATCTCTGAAATTGGCAGTACAGTTGTTGCCAGACACTTCTCCACTTGAAGAGCGGTTATTACACCTTGAGCAGTGTCGCGATGTGGCCCTGGCTAACGAGGCTCATAAACATAAGGTCAAGTGTCAATATGATAGGTCCGTTCATCCTCGTATTTTTTCTAAGGGCAACCGTGTCCTGGTCTATGACCAAGATAAGGACCCCCTGGGGGCAGGCAAGTTTAAATCCATGTGGTTCGGAACCTTCATTATTAAGGAGGTTTTAAAAAAGGGTACTTATCGTTTGGTCGATTTTGAAGGGAATTCTTTGGCGAAGCCTAGAAATGGGCTCTACCTCAAGAAGTATTACTCATAGAACGGTCACTGTGGGTAACTTTTTGTAACATGTGTATAGTCTTTGTACTATTACTTTTTTACATTTCTTTTAAAATGTGTTATGGACGTGTCATTGATGTTATCTTTCATCAATATGTCAGATGTCAAGTGAGTCCAAGGTGTTCATTGGGTACGCAGACGGTGCTAGTCGACACACGTGGAGGCTTGTCTCTGCAGCTTGGGTAATCTTTACACCACAGGGTCAGTTTTTATCTTTCGGAGGTATATGCTTAGGTGACACCACAAACAATGTTGTTGAGTATAGTGCAGTTATTGAGTTGCTTCGTGACACTTTGTCATTGGGTATCTCTCATCTCCGGGTCTATCTAGACGCTCAACTGGTTGTGTCATAGCTAAACAGAATATATTGGGTTCATGACCCAACTTTACATCGACGATTCCTTAGGGTATGTCTCATGGAATGAAATTTTGATTATATTACATATTTTCATGTTCCTAGGAGTCTAAATCAAATCACAGATACTCTAGCTAATCACATTTTAGATTGGCATCTTTCCCACATATAAAAAGATCATGAACATAAACATGTAAATACATTTTTGCACACAGAATCCATAAGACACAAAAGAGATAAAAAACCATATATAAACATCATAAAATCCTCAAAGTACATAGATGGGCGCAAGTGCCTCACAAATGGGAACAATAACGAGTCACTAGGGCTTATGCCCTCAAAAAATATATATATATCAGTGCTCGTGGCACATAAAAGTCTAAAGTCTGTTCAGGGCGTATGGGCCCTATTATAATCATGTACAGCTTGGCCCAAATGCCTAAACAATCGGACCCATGTCCGAGGTACCCCCACAATATGAGTCTGCAAGGAGGGCGGCAGGTCCTCTATCTCTGCCATGGGAACTGTGCGAGTGAGCACAGTAAAGTTCTGCTCAATCCACCTCAGGATCCTATCGGCTTCTCCTGCTGGGAGGTTCCCCGCTACTGCTGCTCCTCCAGTGGTGGAAGCTGCAGCTTCTGGCCATGGCGACGCCTGTTCCGTGCAAGTCGGCAGGTTTCACGGGTCCCACATCTGCATGCAATAAACGTTCACCCATCAAAAGATCTTTTATACAAAAACATGATATATATATCAAAAAATACATAAAAATTACATATGCAAACAAAAAAACTAGATAGGTGGAGACTTACCCATCTCCCCTCGCTCCTCACCAGGAGGCACTAGTATCGTTGGATCTCTGGAGAAGTCGATCCCTGCATATGGGTAGTCCTCAATAGCTGGGATCTGCCATGATAGCCAAGAAAAAAATTCATCGTTGAAGGCCTCTACAGTCCTTCCACCACCGTGTCGCAGCAGCAATGCTGCCCATCTGCATACTGCGGGGAAAGTAGCCAGATGTCCTCGTACTGTCAGCCGAGGACTAAAACATGGAACTCTCTTGAAGAAAAATGAACACAGGATGGTCCCAAACCCGAAGTTCCTGTGTGTCCGCTGTCTGCAAGCTGTGAAATGACTCTTCATGCTCTCTAGTAGTGTGGTACTCCAATCAAAAATTTGTGCATTCATGCACTAGATTGCACAGTTCATCTGTGCACGCGAGGCCTGATGCACAGCTTCCGAGCTGGTAATCTGCCCAATAAGTGATAAAATAGTTTGTAGGGTGAGACTGGTAATCCTACTAACGGGTACAAAGGAAGTTCTATGATCGGTCCCAGCCTCACAATACTTAGCTATCAACTCCGAGACTTTGCTCGGCCTCGCAGGAAACGTCTGAAAGTTGACTGGTTCCCCTCTCCTCGAGAGGCCAATAAAAAAGTAAATGTCCTCAGTGGTGGGCACCAAGGATTGCCCCTCTAGCATGAATGCCTCTGCATCAGGGTGCCAGTAATCAACCAAGGCGTTCAGTAGCCTTGGTTGCGCGTGCATAAACGGACACAAAAAGAATTTCACCAAACCGCACTGCGTCAGCACAACCATAACATTCAGATTTGCATCCACTAACTCATTGGCGGCCTCATGCTCCCTCTCCCTCCACTAAACATACATCCTGCTAGCACAACAAAAAAAAAAGGGGGGGTCAATACTTGTTTAAGTTCATTTTTTCACCACGTGGGGGGGGGGGTACCCGCGGGCAAGATTTGCCCTGCCCGCAGGTACCCACAGGCTGTCCCTAGACAGCCCGCATTTGCCTAGGGACGACCTCTTTGAGGTCGACGCCCACCCCCAAAATCAACTAAAAGCCACAAATGAAGTATTGAATGACAAGACAAGGGATTTTGTACTTACTTGGTCCAAGGAGAAATTTGTTTCATCCACTGTAGCTCCCGGAATCACGATCTTTGGAAAAGGGGGTCTTTTGGCTCCAGAGTCAATTTCCAAATCAGCAATGGTGATAATGAGCTGCCAGCTTCTATTTATAGACTTTTTGGCCTCTTTTTGTCACTTTTTTGGGCCCCTTTATCAGTTTCTTTATACCAAACACC
>JASDQU010099717.1:286548-317763 GCA_032191745.1 Picea mariana | reverse complement strand
TTCAAATATATATATATATATATATATATATATATATATATATATATATATATATATATATATATATTGACGGTCCATAAAAAAAAAATTGTTTTCAAAAATCAACTGGAGCATATAGGGTAGGATTTCATCCCAACTATTGCATCTCGTTGCCTTTTGTTCTTATGATATAGGATCGATCCCATCCGGTTGTGACACGGAACCGTCATATCTGTTATAGAAGTGTCACAACTTGGTGGTAGAGCTTACCAAAACATGGATACCTTAGGTAGGTCCTGGTTGCATTATGGTGTCCATGCCATTTTCAAACAACATTGTAGGCTCAGGAGTCCGTATAGTCTTTCTTGAATACGAGGTTGAGCCTCATTCACATGGGTCTTTTTCACTCTTTGTCTTAACCTTCGGACTCCCAAAAACATAATGGGTCTCCTTTAATCCCTTTTCAAACCCTCTAAACATGAAAATATTGCCGAGCGATCTTGTGGCCTTTCACGCTCATTAAACTGAAATTTGAAGTCACATCTGTCCGGCGGTAGTTTACCCCTTTTTTGGTCCAGACGGTCAACTATACGAACAAAGGAATACTCTATCGAATTCCAATTCTTTAGAAGAGTAACCTTAGGTAAGATTTTATTCCTTTTTTGGGCCCGAGGGACTAAATTTACGAAAAAGAAACCCCCCCTGAGTCCATAGTTAAGATATTTTCAGACTCCCTAAAATTGAAAATATTGCCGAGTGACCTTATTCTTTCACACTCGTTAAAATGGTCCAAAATAACATTCCTGACGGAGTCCATAGTTAAGCTTTTTTCAGACTCCTTAAAAGTGAAAAAATAGCCGAGTGATCTTGTCCTTTTCACACTCGTTAAAATGGTTTTGAATTGACGTCTAATTGGTGCTAGTTTATCCCTTTTTCGAAGCGACTAGACTATTGACGAAAAAGGTACCCCAATGGAGTTTCCTTTTATGCTTTTTCAGACTCTCTAAATATGAAAAACCACTGATCTTACCTTCTCTGGGCTCGTTAAACTTACATCGAAGGACGTTACCATTGTGTGTTCTATCAACCGCATTTGCATCCTTTACCCATCATCCTAGTAACAGTTTGTCTTTGCATATTAACACCTTTGGCCACTGGAGGATTTTTCCCAAGTATCATTTCCCTAGAACATCAGTCTTGTCCTTGTGCCTTGAGTAGTATGTTTGTTGTACTCGTTCCTCCATTGTAACGTAATATTCCTTTATTCTTTTTTCAAAATCATCAAAAAGAACAAAAAAATCAAATATACCCCAAAAAGAGGATGGGAAAAGTATTTTCTTTATTGGAAGCATCATGAGTTGCCCTTGGATAAAGCACATCTGTCCGTTTGATTCATCAGACTATGGGATGTAGTACGACCTTAGGAATCTTTGCTCGCTATATAGAGTTGTGTCCTCCACCGTTTGGTTACTCTTCCAAACATATGGAGAGTTTGCATTGCCTCCTGCTTCATAGACTTATGATTAACAGGTATGCTGCCTAAGTCTTATCACTTGTCATGCTATTGTCCAAGGGAAGTTTATCACTAAGCCTGAGTCAGCCCCTCTGCAATATGTCTCATGTCCGCATACTCGGCCAACCTAAACATCCAATCAAGTCTTTGTTTGAAATCACTGAAGCTTTCAGTCTGATCATCAAGATTATCAAGTCCATAACCGACGAGCCATCGAAGACCTCTGGGTAGTGCAGTTGTACACTCATATTACACTCCTACCCAAGTTTTAGAAGATTTTGAGGTTGTTGCTCGAGCTCCAAAGTACAGCTATCAGGCCAAATCAGCTTCTGGGAGATGGATACTTTATATGTATATCTTTCTGATTTTGAGATGTAGCTTCACTGTGTATTATTCGTGGCTACTCTTCATAGTTGTTTGACATGGATCTACAGTGTATTTGATTGGTAGCCATGGTTCTATTTTATCCTGAGCATGGGTATGCCTGCCTCAGTGAGACATTTGTTATTTTGCAGACAACACTTCCTGATTCCTGATTCTTGGGCTCCCTCGTTCAGCATATCAGTACAGATTGTTAAAGAATTGGTAATGTATTTCGGCCATTAGATGCTCTTCTGACCTCACACATTAGGGGGCATCTGTTATAACCCTAAATTGCACCACACATGCTTACCTGGCATCAGGCCAACTCATATCCCTTCCTTGCCAAAGCCATGCTAAACAAACTCTTGAAAATCCTCTTAAATCAAGTAGTACATGCCCTAATCTACTATCGCGCGCGTTGGAACGCTGGTAGGCCTACCACTACACATGTTGGAACGCTGGCAGGCCTACTATAGCTCGCGTTTACCTAACAAAGCACAAAAATAGGAAAGTTGCCAATGGGAAACAAAGCTATGGGTCAGTTAACTGGAACTCCCAGCCATGCATGGCCGAGAATTCGTCCAAAACCATAGCTCCTTCTAGCCTATAAAATAAGGGGTAGGGGTACTATTTGAAAGAGGAAAAACATAGTGAAGAAACTCTACCTAATTGCCGAATCCATTTCTCCCAACCCTTTAGCCTTTCCTCAAGCTTAAGGAGAATTAAAGCAAAGCAGTTGGAGGACAAAGAAGAGGAGGAGCCCAGGATCAAGATCAAGGAATGGTGGCCGGTCTCAACATTGATTGTAATTTGATTCATCTTGAAAATAATAAAGAATACTTTTCCCGTCCCAATGCATGAGTTATATATATTTTATTCGATTTATGCTTAATCTCTAACCCTCAAGTAGAAAAATAGCATGCATGCATAGTGTTTTGTCTTGATTGCAGGATTGTCTTTGGAAGGAGTAGCACAAGAAAACAGACAAAGCGCAACAGAGGATCTACACCAAACATTAGTAAAAAGGTTAGTAGGTCCTTTCCATGCTTGTATGTGAAAAAGGGGTTTGAGCCTTGGGGTGATAAGTTAAAAGTGATTTCTTTAAGGTCATGATCTGCATGCAAGTCTAACCCTATCTTTCTAGTCCGTAGGGTATTATTTCCCAACAACACCCATACCCCAAGTTCCTTCTATACAAGCAGTAAGTTCAACACTACCTTCTCGTGCAAGTTTTGTTCCAGTACAATTAGTTAATCAGACACAACTAGGAAGTGCAAGTATAGGTAGGATATTGGGATCACTTGGTAGATCACAAGAAGGACCATTAGGGTTCATACTGATATGAACAACAGGATCAATAATGGCCAGCCATATGGAGGTTTGATCGTGAGATACCCAGAATTTTGGGGTAAGGGAGATGAAGACATTGAGCAACACTGGTTCTTGTGCGAAGCAATCTGGAGATCCAGAGGGACTCTGGATGCAAATAAGCTGGTCAAGTTCTAGACTACCTTGAGAGCTCATGCTTTCAAGTGGTACATGAATATCATCAAACCAGGAGTGTCAGGGACACAAGGTCAAGCGTTCACACTCGACCAAGTATGAACAAGGTTCATAGCAGAGTTCAAACTACCTCAGTTAGAACAACAGGCTCTATCTGAGTTGCGCAAGATCTAGCAGAGGGAAGACGAATCAGCCTGGGACTGTAGCCAGAAGTTTAAATATGCCAAAGGGAGGTTGTCACATCCAATCCATGAAGAACATCAAAGGGAGTGGTGCATTTAGGGACTCCTACCTCTTACTCAGATTTCTCTAATGCAACAACAAATAGCCATGTTAAAAAATGCCTTGGAACAATCAATGAAGATCGAATCCATGGTGGGATACCCTGGGAAAGTGAGAGTACCTTGACCCCTCGTGGATGCAAATTTAGCACAACTACAAGGGAAGATATCAACACTTACATAAAATATTCAAGAGCTGATGATACCCATACTAGGACGACCACATGTTTGGTGCACGGGATGCTATACGGAAGGTCATTTGGAAAATGAATGTCCATGAATAAGGGGGCTGGGACATCCTTAGAATCTGATTGCAACCCCACTAGGACCCATGGGAGGAGTTGTGAAAGTATCGACGAACTCACCATTCCATCATCCCACCCCATATCATGCTTTCCTGGGAGGCCAAGCAGCACCAACAGCGAAATATTGTGAGATCTACCGAACCCTTGGGCATGGACTGAGACAGTGCCCCATCATGCAGAAATATTTGACAGTACCAAACACAGTATACAATGAGTTCTGTGCATCCACCACACATACTACCAATCAATGTAGAGCGTTGGATGCTCTTGCAGAAAGGATAGACTGAAAAACATTCAGGGTAAATGAAAACTCCCAGGGACCAGGAAGAGGTCAAGAAGGTGGAGATGGAGGAGACTTCAAAGGAGGAAGAACTAGAATAAGAGGACTGAGCATATGTTACAACTATGATGAACAGGATGAACAGGATGACCGAGAGATTTCCCTCATCCAAGATGACCATGGTTCTCTCATTGTAGATCCAACGGACACGCAACCGAAGAATACCTAGAGCTAATTTCAAAATGGTAGGATAGAACACGACAAAGAGGAACTAACCTCATTAGTTCAGAGATCAAGAGGATTTCTAAGGGACAATTGCCAAACCTTAACATTGTCACTTAAGGAGGAGAAAAGATAGGAGTTGATGTTGATACTCTACCTCAAATTCAGAAAGAAACACCTAAAGAACATAGGTATGACCCCATAAAGAAAAAACTATTCTTTAAAGATGCCATAGAAGTATTCCAGAATATTCTGAATCATAAAATGCAAGAGAATCCCCCTCAACTGGTTGTATACCCTAAAGTGGCACAAGTCCCTACTTCACCCCCTGCACCAAGAAACCCTGTAGGCATACCAAGACAACTTGAGCAACCTCAAAACATAGTTGACCTCTGGTTTCAATTATTCTTCGACATTCTGGGGAATGATCAACTAACAGAGAAGTTGCACAATGCACTCTACTTAGTCCTAGGGAATGAAGAAACCTTAGAAGCAAGGATTAAGGTTAACCTTCCTGAGAAGAGTACTTAGAGAGTGCAAAAAAGAAAAATAAGTACTGGAAAAGAATTCCAACTAGTAGCCCAGTTAGATGACTTCGAAGTTAAAGACATCATGTTGGACCTAGGGTCAGATGTAAACATTCTTCCCAAGAAGACCTGGGAAATGTTAGGAAAATCGAGACTGACATATTCCCCAATCCATTTAGGAATGGAAAACCAATACTGTATCTTTCCCATAAGAATATTTGAGAACATGGAAATTGATGTAGCAGGAGTAAAAACAGTGGTTGACTTTAAAATCATTGAGATCATGGGAGACAAGGACCCCTACCTTGCGCTACTTGGCATCGACTAGGCCTATGAAAATTATTCTATAATTGATCTAAAGAAAGATACCATGAATTTTGAAGCTGAGGGAATCAAGGTAGTTCAACCTTTGGATCCATACGTAGGACCCGGGTACACAATACCAACAGACAATAATATGGAAAGAGAAGACCTAGACCAGCTATACATTGTAACAACTGGGAAAAGAAACGATTATATAAACCCCACTACGGATGGATCAGTAAGTTGACGAAGTATCCAGTCAGCCGAAAAAGATTCTGAACTAGGTTTTGATAGTTGGCAACAAGGTTTACATGAAAGATTATCAAGAAGATGTGCAACTATCAGAATGACCAGATGGGTTGGGACCGAAGTCAGAGAACACCCAATATATGATGGAACCTCAAATATAGGCAACATTTTGCAGAATATGGAAGAAACTATGGGAGAATATCAAAGAATCTTGGTACTAGATATAAATTTTCAGAACACCCCCACTAGATGGTGGGCTACTCATAAAACTGCACTCAGAACTTGGGATGAGGTAAAGCAATCCCTAATGTGCAGGTTATGGAATAGGGAGCAGTTAGAATCAAATATGCAGATGGATCTCCACATTGTGCAACTGTTCAATGGAGAATTGGACCCTAGGATACACATTCAATAGTGCATGGAACAGTGGCAAGCCGCGGAGATACCCTATCACTTCTGGGTTCAGGTATTCCCCCATTCTCTAGGCCCAATCCCGAAAGCCTGGATTATAGATGAGGAAATCAGATGACAGACCTACGATTGGAAGACACTGGAAGCTCAATTTTCCAAAGACTTCTCATTTATAGGTAAGTACCGCGAGCTTGAACTAGTCCTACAAAAGATTAAAGAACTTCTTTTTACAGCCAATAGTAATAATAGATTAGATCTTGTAGTATGTCCCAAGCATACCCAAGAAATTTACAGTAAACCCCACTTACCCATGATTGAAAATCCTATAGAATGCTATCAGATTAGCAAAGCTTTAGAAAGGCTAGATGAATTAGAAGAACTGATAAACCTAGCAATCAAAGAGACTGAAGGGAATAGATAAATCCAAAACACCATACCTAGCTAGACCGATAGTTCCTACATTCACCCTTTGAAATTGCTGAATCTTAGCATAGGGACCAAAGAGCAACCCAAAATAGCTTTGGTATGATATTTGGGATGAGCAAACCAGTCAGGAAATATAGAGCTTACTGAGGGAATATGAAGATTTATTCCTAGAGACTTTCTCAGAATTGAAGGGAATCAAAGGAGTTATGGGATAAATGAAGATTGAGTTAAAACCAGGATCCAAGCCGGTCATACATAGGCCATACCATCTTAACCCCAGAGTAAAAGAGAAATTCAAGAAGGATATTGATAAGATGCTAGAAGCAAGTCTCATTTTTCCAATAGAAGAACCAGAATGTGTCATCCCGATAGTCATTCAAAGCAAGAAAGACACCGAGGATATTAGAGTCTATGTGGACTACATAAGCCTCAATTCGACATGTGTGCATGACCCTTTCCCAACATCCTTTATCAATGAGGTTCTATAACAAGTTGTGGGGAAGGAAGCATACTCATTTACAGATGGATTCTTAGGATACCATAAAGTTAGGATTGTTGAAGAGGATAAGAGAAAAACCACCTTCATTACCGAATGGGGATATTTTTCATACAATGTGATACCATTTTGTTTAAAGAACGCCCCTATAGTTTTCTCTAGGATTGTGATAGCAGCCTTTAGAGAGTTCATTCACAAGTCCATACAAGTTTATATGGATGATTGTACAATATATAGTTTTATTAAGGAACATGTAGCATTGCTAAGGCTAATGTTTGACAGATGCAGAGAGTTAAAAATCTCATTAAATCTTAGGAATTGTATCTTTTCTGTGCCAAATGGAAATTTGTTGGGCCACATAGTCTGCCGAGAAGGAGTATTGGTAGACCCAATTAAAGTTGAAGAAATTGCGAATATGATGCCACCTACGAGTATTAAACAGTTGTTCTCCACACTCAGACATACAGGCTACTATTGCAGATTCATTCGAAGATATGAGAACATTACTAGACCTTTGGAAAAACTCCTGAAAAAGGATGAAACATTCCAATGGACTCCCAAATGCGACAAATCATTTGAAACACTTAAGGAAACTCATTACAACACCGATTATGGTATTCCCAGACTGGGAGAAGGAATTTTACGTCCATGTGGATGCTTCAGGAATTGCCTTAGGAGCTATCCTAACACAACCTGGAGATGGAGCTACGGATCACCCTATCTACTTTGCGAGTTGGAAGATATCGCAAGTAGATCGCAACTACACAACGACAGAATGGGAAGGATTATCAATGATCTACGCTTTACAGAAATTTAGACATTATTTGTTAGGATCTCATTTCAAAGTCTTTACTGATCATTCAACATTAAAATACCTAGTTAACAAACCTGTGTTGGAAGGAAGAATTTGCAGATGGCTCCTTTTATTTTAGGAATTTTCCTTTGAAGTCATCATCAAGCTAGGACTATGAAACATTGGACCTGACCATCTATCCAGACTAGAGTCAGGAGAAAGTGGCAGAGTAGTGGATGACCAACTACCAGATGGAGATTTATTTAGAATTGAGGCCATATCAATATTTCTCAGTATAGGGGCATGTCCTGAAACATATTCCATAACCCAGAAACACCATATGGTCATTAGAGCACTAGATTATCAGTTGATCACCAAGAAATTGTATAAATTGGAACTAGACAACATCCTCAAACAATGTGTCCTAGATCATGAAAGGCAGGATACACTCTGGGAATTCCATAGTGGAATTGCAGGAGGACATGTAGGAGGAAAGGAAATAGCACAAAATTTTTTACAGGAAGGACTGTGGTGGGAAACACTTTTCAAATATGCAAAAGCATAAGCCATATCGTGTGATGTTTGTCAAAGAATGGGCAATTTGTCACGCCGATATGAACTTCCATTACAACCCATTAGAGCGCTACAGGAATTTGATAAATGGATAGTTGAATTCATTGGGCCAATCAACCCCACAGCTAAACATTTGAAGGCAAGGTACATCATTACCACAATCGACTACCTTACTCGTTGGGAAAAAGCAACAATGGTATAGGACTGTTTGATGAATACTGCTTCCAGATTCATTTTCAAAAACATCATTACCCGCTTCGGATGTCCTAGAAGCCTAACCAATGATTAGGGTACTCACTTCATTAGAAGTACCATAGCAACACTTACAACATAATTTATGATTTAACATCATAATCTCAGTCCATACCACCCACAGGCCAATGAAATAGTCGAAGCCTTCAACAAAATCCTGGAAAAGGGACTAACAAAGGTCTGTTGCGCAAACCGAGAGGAATGGCATGATAGAGTTCCAACAGTACTATGGGCATACAGGACAACCATGAAGAAACTCCATAGATACACATTGTTCTATCTTCTTTATGGGAAAGATGCAGTGGTGCCCGCAGATTTCATCATTTCAAGTCTATATATTGCACAAGCCACATGTATGACAGACAAAGAATCAGTGGTGCAGAGACTTGCAGAGCTTCAAGAACTCAAAGAAACCATATTTTTGGAAGACTTCCATCAGTCATTTGAAAATGAAAGAAACAAATCTTGGCACGACTGACACATTAATACCAAGGTATTTACACAAGGGGACAAGGTGTTACTCTACGACAATCGATACCAGAAGCATCCTGGCAAGTGGCTTATGCACTAGTTCGGACCCTTTATAGTTACGGAGATCCAACCATCAAGAGTAGTCCAACTCACACAACTGAATGGCATTCTCCAGCCAGGATGGGTGAATGGATCTCGCTTGAGGCCCTACATACCTCAAAACTAAGAAGAAGGACAATTTCTCTAATCTGACAGAGCTTATACAATAGTTAGATTTGAGTTTCATTTTCTCTATGAAATTTTGTAAAATTAGTTAATAATGTCCATGTGCGCAGTGTTGCACCATAACACATGGTTCATTTGTTTTGTTTAAGTGTTGGTTGATATAGAATTGATGACTCATAAGTATAGACCCTGAAGAGTGAGAAAGTCTATTAATGACAGTCATTAAAGATGACGGGGACAACCTTTGTGGTCGGAGGGGCCATGAATCCTAATCCAATCTGAGTTAAAGGCAATGCAAACCCAGTCCAATCACACCCTTTATTGCTAGACCAGTACTTCGACTGTCCCCCCGTTAAGCCATAAATCTGCATTATGCCAAGATGCCATCGAATTTTGTGCCAGGATACCTGCTTGACAAATAGAACTGTCTCAACTCAACCACGTCCCTATTCCACCCAAACAGAGTAAATACCAATATCATCCAATCAGATTTACCTAGATTAAACCATCCTGTCGAACAACTCACACCTCGTTACATCTATACGATCATGATGAAACATAGTTATTGCTAAAACTTACCTGTTAAGCCATCCATGATATTCTCAAAACTCAGCCGAGAAAGTATTATTTCTAAAACAAGCATAACCATTTCCGAACTCAGCCATGCAAACTAGTTAGGACCATTGCCAAAATTATAAACATAGCCCTAGTTCTTTATAATCACTGAAGCACTAATTCCGAGAGCCACAACAAGATGGAGCACCATGACTAAATAAGAAGTACCAGATGAGCTCTACGACCCGAGGGTCGAGATTATAGGTGATATCAAAGGGAAGATAGAGAATGTCAAGCTACTCGACCTTGACCTCACGGATTCAACCCTGTTTCCATAGATGCACCCAGACGTTTTTTGGTAGTTAAATCCAGATGGAATGGGAGATATGAACTTTATACCAAAAAAGGAGTTCATAAACCTATTCAACTCCACAATCATGAACCTGAGAGAATTACCAGTCTTTGGCACCACAGGTGAAATTGCGCGCTACAGGAATTTCCTGATAAGCAGAGTGCATGATAGAAGCCTATGGTTGGATAAGAGATATCCAATCCATGTAAAAGATATCAAGCATCTCACTGGACTCTTCTCTGAAGGAGAGGATGTTTCAAAGGGATTTTAGGGCCTTGGCAAGCACGGGAATAATAAAGGTGAGCTCAGCATTTACGAGAATTTCAAGACAAAGAGAGGAGGACACACAGCATTCATTGAGCCAATACTACTCAAAACAGTCTGGAATGGTTGCTACGTCATAGCCAACAAATTTATGAGGTGATATTACAAGGGAGAATGCACTTTGGATGCACTATCAGTCGCCAAATTCTGCACACAAGGAGTAGTGTTCAACTGGTGTAGCTTCTTGCTAGAGGAATTACTAGTAGCTTGTGAGGAGGCACAGGAGAAAGGGGGCACCTTTACCTATGGATACTTGCTTGTGTCATTTGCGATGATCAAATGGAATTCACCTATGGGTAGACAACCGACAATACTAGATAAAAGGTGCCTAGCGAAAATGTTTGAGCCATGGCAGGCCAGACCAGACTCAGAGAACATAGCACTCAACAACGCAGCATTTGCCAAATGGTATAATGCTATGATAGATGAAACATAGAGGTCGTGCATCCTGTAGGAGATCCTCAATAATAACACAAGGAATATCACATTCAACATGAACCGACACAACACATTCATCTGGTCGAGGCATGCCAGCAAGGAACATTTTCACACACCGATGCTACCATTCTAATTGGATGAGGACGCCTTGGATAAAGAATTCATGTCATGGCTAAGAGTCAAACGAGGCCAGTGTAAATCAGGAACAAACTTCATTTTGCCTACCGAGCTGCTGAAGAAAAAAGGCATGAGAGGGACTAAGCTCAGACCTGGAGCCGAAGAAGCCAGATGCCCTGATAGAAATAGATTTAGAGGTGGAAGAAGAAACACTACATTTGGAGCATAGGAAAAGACCACCCCCTCGAAGGTTGCCACCTAATGTCATGCTGTAAGGTGCACAGGTCAACAAGATCCTAGGCACTGTGCTTGGCACTGAACCAATGGTGAAGAGGCCCGGAATGGGGGTCTCACTGATCAAACCCATGAACCCACAACCCCTTACATCTGCGACTCCCTGGACCCACACCATGACCAAAGCCACCACTATCATTGAAATTCAAGATGATCCAGACCCTGAAACAATTCCAGGTACATTCATCATTGAGCAACCCCCACCACTCTAGTTACCAAACCTCCTCATCGCCATTCCACATCTGACCACAGCCTCAAAGCCGATGCAAATTGACCACCTAGAGATACAGGAACAACAACCCCCAAAAACAACTATAGAATACCTCAAGCCACGTTCATAAATTCCTGACCCTAACCCCAAAGCATTAAAGAAACCCATGATGATGGATGTCCCGAATGCGAACCCCCAGGAACAATAACCTGAGTCTTTAGCAAAGGAAGAATTCATTTGAAGCAGAGAAGAGCTGGAACCTGACCATAACCCACAAATCCCCTCACCACCCAAGGTGAGGATGTCCCAGAAATCATGATGCATGATGTAGAAGCACCAAAAGATATGGAGATACCAGATGCACATAATGAGCCAGAGTCAATAACAGAACCGGATACGACCACCATGCAAGCACAGATGGTGCAAGTTCTCCAAAACCCCCAAAAATGTGTAGAATTGATGCAGTTATGCATAACCATAACCGAGGTTCTGATGCTCTTTCCCGCACACCTAAGATTGAGGATTTCACTAGCACCACCAACAAAAAATGAGGTAGAAACTTGCTTAGACCATTAAACAGGCAGTGGACTCTCACTATAGTGGTGAGTACCCATTGATGCAGCTCCATCATCTACAGAGCTGGTACAGTGTCCAGTGTCACAGTTGTTCAGACTAATCAGAGCCTCCACAGACCAACTGGAGAAAAGGCTCCAGGACATCGAGAGCTCAGCTAAGCTTTCCAAGAAAGACCAACTATATGAAAAAACATGTAGAATGGAGGAAAAACATGAAAGACTCCTAGCCCAACGCAAACTGGAAAAAGTGTGGGAAAACTTGCCAAAGCTTGGTCAGAGATTCAGAAGGTTGTGTCGAACCTACCTGAAGCCAACGAAATAAGAGAACCAAAGAAACAGATCTAGTTGTTACAAGAGGCATGGACATAGATCGTTACATGCACGGATCAGATACAATCAAAGCTACAACAAGTCCAACATGAAGCAAAACAACAACCTCAACAGCTGCAGGACCAAATGCAGTGGATAATACTGCAATAAAACAATGCCCGAGCAGCACTACATAAGTAGATAGTGGACTTCACGAGAATATTCAAGGAACTCAGTGATTGTATGGGTATCATCGCTCGACAGAATCAAGTCCTAGAAAAAGTGTGCACCAAGATTCAGGTGCTCAATGAGGAATTTGTGATCATAATGGACCCCATATATCAACAGCAGAAGTTCGACCAAATCCAGTAGGCCAACAATGAATTGAATACACTCTACGAAGCACAGTCTATAGCCAAGAAAGAGCTGCATGAATTTTGACCAGTCATTCAGACAACCTACATGAAAATGCACCAAGTCAGTGCAACATCTGACTATGAATGGAACTCATTGATTGTAGCCAAACCAAAGGAGTACAACAAAGAGGTGACCCAACAGTTCCTGGCAGAAGCATCACTTCTTGCCTGGAAATGGCAGAACAAAGTTGAAAGCTTTCACGGAGTAAATCATGGATCATTACAGTTGGTTCCAAAATTGGGCCCTTTATTTGAGGAGGTAAAGGAAGAAAAGGCACAAACAAAAGAGCTCAAAGAAGAGGAAAAGTTGGACAAGGGAAAGAAACAATTGGTCCTGGAGAACGTGAAAGAACCAAGTGCTTGACTCGAGGACAAGTCAAGGATTATGGTCGAAGCCTATTGGACCCTTCCTTTTTGAGAAAGAATTGTGCAAGTTTTGAATAAGCATGAGTCATGCAAACTTCATTAAAGGCTAGAAGGAAGAATAATAGAAAGCAGTTGTGGATGCTAGTGCAACACGACCTAAGCAAAAAACAGTTGCAACAGAACAAGAAGGCGAGCAAGATGAACATAAAAACATAACCCAACTATATATAAGACTGAATATAATTGTAAAAGGGTTGGTTAGGTTGGTTTGATGTTGTTGTCATCTGTTCAGTTCATTGGTTCACTCATTCATGAGTTCAGTAGAGTTAGGTTGAGTCACTTCTATTAGAGTCGCCCAATGCTTTGGGATTAGTTGTTTCTACCTGTTGTAATTCGAGAAGAGGAGAGTCTATAATAAACGAGACCTATCAGTTGGGGAATTAGAACTCTGTGGCTGAGGCCCAAAGCCAAGAGTCTATATTGAATATCTCTATGTAATTCTGAGTCTGTAGTGCAAGAAATATCTCAGAGATAATATGATAAAGGAGAACCAAATTTTCAAAATAGGATGTGTCTTATATGTTTACTTGTGCATTACATTGTTCCTTTATGGTTTATGAGTTTTTTTTAATGGTTCTATGCTTAAATTGATTTTCATAATGTAAGTAGATTCAATTCTTGCGGTTAGATGTTTCAGATCTGATGTTGCTCTTGCGCAAGAACATGAATAAGTTCTGGATGATCTATGGATTCTCTCTATTATTTTCCCTACCCTTCCCTATCTTTCTGTCTTAGCAGCGCTTTGGGTGAGACTTCTTCTCTTCAAAGGAGATGAAAATTCCAGTGCTCTAGACTACACGGTACCTTTTTTTGGTAACCTGAGAAGAACCCTGGTCTTATCTAATCCACGCCAACATTATCCTACCCTCTATTTTCCATCACAAGAAATGGAGGAGGAAGCTATGGGGAAAAACTTGAATGTTTTTCATTTTGTTAATGAAGAAAATATATAGTTTCATGAAATAAATCCTTCCTCGCCCATGGATAAAGTGGAATTAGTTTATGTTGGTTTGAATTTCCCTACTATTACAAATTCTCCTAGTTTAACTGACATAGATCAAGAATGTTTTACTCCTAGTGATGGATTAGTTATTGAACCTTCTTGTTCTAAGAATTCTTTTGATTTAATCATCTTTTCTAACCATGAACATGTTTTGAAATATATTTAAGATTCTCATATTATGTAGGAGAAAGACAACAACGATGATCATTTCACTCAAGGAGAAGAAATAAACATACAAGACATGACATTTTTATCACAACAATACACTTTTTTCTTGAAAGAGGAAAACCATTTTGAGAAAGAATACGTTGATTGTGAAACCATTCTTAGTGTATTGGAGCCTGTTGATTCACAATCAATCACCAATTTTATTAAAGAGTAGGAAATACCATTCAAAGAGTCACCTTTTGAAGATGTTTCCTGTTTAAGGTGGGATTTTCATTCTCTTAATTCTTCTAATTGCTAATTTTTGTATCTTGATATCTTCAATGGTTTGAAATTTCACTAAGCCACACTTTTTCCTAGTCAATTAAGATCAATAGGGCCATCCCCGTTTAAAGTACTTGATGGTGGTAATGTGCATATGGAATATAGAGAGGATACAACCTCTTCCCATGAACTTATTAATTCTATTTCTTATCAACATTTTTCATGGGATGAAGGGAATGTTGTAGTATATGTATACCAAACCATGTATTCTTCTATTTCATATTCATTTTTAATTAATAGAGAGTCTTCTTTTTTAGGTATCTCTTTAGTTGATATTGTTAATATTAGTGAATTCCACTATTTTCTTGAAGATATATGTTGTAATCTTATAGATTACACGCATTCAAGGAAGAGACTACATTAGGTAAAACACATCAAGAACACACACACACATACTCAATAAGTATTTATAGGAATTTTAACCAACCGAATGTCTATTTCATCTTCATGAGTATTTCTATAATAGATAGGTGTTTGGAGTGGTTATACCCACTCCAACCAATCCATTTGTTAAGAATATTTACCCTCTATTACATACATTTACTTGGTTTATCTCCTTTATTACCTATATTTATATATGATTTCTAATGTATGATGACAATGGCTTAAGAATCCCCTACAACATCTCCCCCACACTCAATCCCTTGCTCATCCCAAGAAAGCATGCATCCAATTCCTGAGTCCAAGTGGCCATATGATAGGTTCATCTCTATGATCTCCATGTGATTCTTTCTTCTATCAATTGTGATTTCTTTGAAGATCCACCCTGACTGTAGTTATTTTCATGTCGATTTCTCAATTCATACCTAGACTGTTCATGTGCTTGATCATACTTTATCTCTCAAAGGATTCTTGATATGGATCGAAGAGGGTCTACATTAGCAGCCAACCATTCAGTTGCTTTCAAAATTGTTCTGCAATTCTTGTACCAAGGGGTTTAATTTAATATTCGTATCATCATATTTTATTGAATTCTCTGTGTGTGTATAAAATATCTCTCTTGAATGCCTTTGACTATTGCAATGTTCATCATCAATTCACTCTGCAAATTCTTGAATCAACTGCTACAAGATTTTCCCAATCAATGCTCAACATGCTCACTATATGTTGATCACTCTTTCAACCACTTCTCTTCATCATGTTTCTTCTTCTTTATGATTTTTGGGCTCTAGGAATGTATGGAGTCTGTAAATTCCATTTACATGAAGGAAAGTTATTTTGTGACTGAAGTATGATTCTCTAACTATTAGTAAAAAAAAATCCTGCACAGGACTTGACTTGATGTCATCGACTGGGTATCAGATGATGTCAGTGAGAAACTGATTACATTGGATAAAGACCGACTTACATTACATGAGTGGAGGGGATCACCTTCCTTCAAAAAAGATGCATGTTTAACCCCCTCCCTTTATTTGACTCAATTAACTCAAATTTATCATAAGTGGTGACTCAACTATTCTTGAACTTGACTAGACTTATAATATAAACTCAAATTCGATTGACTATTTCAAGTCGATTCCACTATCCTTCAAGAGATATATTTATTTCATAGCTATGGCTCCCTTTAAATAATTGGCATGGTACTCTTACAAATAATTTTTCCAATGTATTTTGAACCAACCACACCTAATAGCCTTTAAGTATTGATGACACTTGATCATTTTATACCAAATATACATGGTAATATTACAAGCTTCTATTTCATATCCAAGCAAATTGTTGGAAGGCCCAAGAATTCCAACCATGGAAATTGATGCTTCCCCTCGGGAGGAATTGATGCCAGAAATTTCCAGTGACTGTAGGAATTCCAATGCATATGATGATTTCGATCAATACCAACCTAGATTTGACCTTGACTAGGGCCAACTTTCTCATCTTTGACTAGAAAGTCAATGACTTCAACTTCAACTATAAACTTTAATGGACCCTTGACCCTGACTTTGTTCGAGAATCAACTTCTTCATATATGATCAACTTCTTCTACATAATCTATATTTTCCCAACAAAGAGTGAAGATTCTTTCAGTACGTTCAACTCCTAGTCTCTAAAAAGTGGTGTTATCTCCTTCGTGCATTCAATATGTTGAACAACATACTCCTCAACATAATTAGGAAAAGAGTAGATCCCCGTAAGGGATAATTTATGGTTGAATACACATAAAATTAACAATGGTCGACTAGTCGAACTAGGTGTCTACCATTCTCATTCTTTTATTCCATGACTGCACAATATTCATGTGGTTATGCTTCTTGTTGCAGGAATCAATCATAGAATCTAGTTGCAACAAGAGTGTTTGATAAACATATTGATGCTCCAAACAACAATAAATGTGACTAACTATTATAGGGTGTCGATAGTATAGTGTTTATTCCAACACCCCCTCTTCACATGATCACCAATTTCACAGGAAAGAAATAACCAGAAACTTAAATGCTACTCTAGAACTTTGTTCTGACCAACTAGTGAAAAATGCATACTTTCGACCATCCTAACACCACCATTGATTGATCGTGCATTCAACTAGAAAATATTATTTTATTTCAAAATTGTCTCCATCATCCTCATATTTTTTCATCAGCGAACAAATTTTCTTGAGCAAATTACCTCATAATTTCTTCAATTTAGAAGTGTCCACGAACATTGACTTTATAGATATTTTTTTCTTCTTCTTGATCTTTCCATCTCATCCAGGTTCGAACCACCTTAATCTCGTGCAACAAAATCTACAAAAAATCCTCAAACATATTCAATGGACATACATCATCATTGTCCAACTCGACCTGCACATTTGACATCTCCTAATGGACCAATGACAACATTTGATCTCTAAGTGACCTCACGAACTTTGACAATTTACATTGTTTCTTGCATAATTTTTCTTTTGAATTTCTTATATAGATTGATCTTTTTGCGAGTGACATCCATAAGAAAACAAACATCTTCCACATAGATTATTGAACATTTTTTCCATCTCTTCTTTAGAAACATCCATGCTCCACCAACATCTTCAATCTGTAGGAAATCAACAATGAGAAACATCTATGAGTAATCCAAGGAAAGAAACATCCATGCACAAGAAACATCCATCGTCATTTACAAGCAACAATTGATCCTATTATCTCTCCATACTTTTTAGGTTCAGAACACCCCTCATCTGCTTCTGCTGTCACCCAGCTGAATGGAGGAGGAAACAATTCCAATGTTGTAATCATATATATTACACACATTCAAGGAAGAGATTACTTTAGGTCAAACACATCAAGAACACACACATACTCAAGAAGTATTTGTGGGAAGGTTAACCAACCAAATGTCTATTCCATCTTCATGAGTATTTGTACAATAGATAGGTGGTTGGAGTGGTTATACCCACTCCAACTAATCCATTTCTTAATTATTTTTACCCTCTTTTACATACATTTACTTGGTTTATCTCATTTATTACCTATATTTATACATTACTTCTAATGTATGATGACAAGGGCTGCAAAATCCCCTACAACAATATCTCTCATACCATGGTGAATGCTTGTCCATGTATATAATTTTATTTCACCAATTTATCTCAAGCTGATGGTTTCTTGAAGTATGAGTCCAAAGAGGCTTTCCAAGACAATGAGGCACTTCGGTATACATTGATGGTTATCTCAGGCCCTCGCTCTCTTGGTTTTTCTTATGGAACTAACAAGTTTATTAGCACAAAGATTATCTCACCAAGTACACTTTACAAAGATTTTATGCATGGTTCCCATTTGGTATGCTACTTTCCCATAAACCCCCTCCACCAATTCTATGATAGTAATGTAAGATTTTATGATAGCATTGAAGAATGGTTGGAGGGATATTACTAAGAAATATTTCTCATGAATTATCACTATGACATATTTAATACGGTGGATAGAGTTTTCATGTTTTAATTTTTCCTACTTTTACTTTATCTTTATTCCAAGTTCTGATACTAATCTTTAATCATGAACATGTGTTTGCAAACTTGGTATTATATGGATAGCTACATTGACATTATGACTTTACATATTTCATTTTTTTCAGCCATTCTAGCATATGATAGGAGCAAGATAGAATATGATAATGTTTTTATTTGCATAATATTAGTTTTTCTTTCCAGTTTTTAATTAGTCTTGTTGTTTACTTTACTTTTTATTACTATTGGTTGACCAGTAAATGAAATTCTTAGCAGAGGTGGGAAGAAATAGAAGGATTGAGTGCTAATTTTTTTCCTTGAATAGATTTTTTAGTCAAGACTCATTTTGATATGGGAAAATTTCTTTTATTTCATTCTCAAAACATTTTATTTGTTGGGATGATTTTCAGATCCTTTATTCTATTCATTTCACCATATTGATTGTTTTTCAAGTATTGTGTTATCTTGCAAGTGAGATATATTTTAAATAAATAATTCTATTTAGTCCCTCTTGTGGTGAGAATGAGCACTTACATTTCTCCTATATTCATATATACATGATTCTAATTGGAAAATTTTTCATGATTGAGATTGTTTCAAGTTCTAATTTTCTTGTCCCATACACAGTGATTGGAAGTTTTGAATATTAATTTTTTCCCATATGAAATTAAACTTGTTGGAATACTGAGAGGGGGGGGTGAATCTGTATGATCACAATTAGTACTTCTAATCACAATATAAAACCTCCAATATCATTCAATATATCATCAACACCATAATTCAATGCATAAACACAACATAAACACAATACACTAGAATTTTACGTGGAAACCCAATGCAGGAGAAAATCGCATAATACTTTTCTTATTTATCAAAGAGTACATTAATTATATGCACCAAATTCATGTTTCTCTAGCTATAATTGGAAGGAGGCTCCAACCCCCTATTTACAGGTTGTAACTATTAGGGACCTAATGATCCAAAAATATATTTCGAAGACTATGGTTGATTTCTTAAAGCATGTGTTCATTAACCATTTAGAAAATTGATGAAAGAGGAAGAATTAATGATGAAACATGGAAGCCATAAAGAATTATACAGATATGGAAATAAACATGAAGAAACAACAAATCATAAACAAAAAAGTTGATAATGGAGTTCGACAATCTCACCTACGTCTCTGGGCATTTGTCTCAGTGGGTGAGGCTTTCTTATTTTTGTTCAAATCTTCAAAAATACATCACAAAAGTGTCAAAAGAATTAAAAACTAATCTGGTTGTTTTCTACTAGATCTGAAGAACACATCACAACTGACGGCACTAAAAATGGATGAACGAAGCTCCCATAAATGGCCCGCAAAGTTTCTCTCCCCAATGGCTTCCCTCCATAAAAATGGATTTTGCGTAACAATTATTCATCATTTTCATGTTATAAACCTCCTACATGATTCCAATAACCTATGGTTTATATGTTCTTGAAGTTGTCAACAAAATCCCAACTTCCCCTGAAGATCTGGCCTTAAAAAGGGCCCAAGATCCTCCAATAATGGTCAAAATCTCGTAAAACTAGCTCAAAAATCCAATAAAATCTTAATATATAGTTACAAAACCCAAAATTGATCAAATAAAAGGTGAAACCCCTTTTATCCAAGCCCCTGGGCATATGGGGTGCTGCTTCACTAGGATTTCGCGTTGGCCTGGCCCTTAAGTCCTGACCCCTGGTCATTTGTATGGCCATATGGCCCTAGACTATGCTTCCATGTGCTCCGAACCATTAGCCCTCGATCTCCAGCCCTTGGTCATGCACCTTGGTTGGTGGGATATCCTGGATGACCAGGCTCCTATCCACACACATCTGTGTTATAATCTAAAGAGTGGGCATATGGTAGATACATGTGACCATGTCAAGGGGTTGGCTAGAATGGGCATGCGCCAATAGTTAAGGGCATGGTCAAAAGGAAACGGTTGTATGGTGGTTATGTCAGGGGATGGGCTCATAAAAAATGCATGCGTCAATGTATAAAGGAGTGGGCTCATATAAATTGGTCGTATGGAATTCCGTCGGGGATGGGTCATATGAATTGGTCCATGCTTCCTTACTCTGCCTGAAATACAACATAACAAACTTTAAATATAAACTGGGCGCCATAGGGGTAGCCCAACCCTGCCAAAAATTTCACCTGAACCAGAGGTCATCGGTTCGACTCCCTTGGATTCCATACCTTTTTTCAACCACTAACTAATGGATGGGTGCCACGTGGTAGGCCATGAATGGGCCACATGGCACCATTACACTTGTCCAAAAACATGCCACATGTCAAACTCGGATTTGTCCACTTGTCAACATCATCTGCTGAGTCAACATGCCACTGTACCTACCACATCACTGTATGACCGTATGGTTTGTACATTCATCTTCCATGTCAACACTATATGGACTGCACAGTCATCAAATTTTGCTTGTCTGGAAAAACAAACAGATCGTGATATCTTTCACGTACGACATATGTTTGATCCCATTCAAGTTGTGTTGGTTTCATATCAATGAGGCCTACACACAAGTCCATTTCGAAGAAATTCTAAGAATTTTTATTTTTAGGCCTTCGTGGACCCATTTTCGTTCTTGGATCCATTCTGGATCACCTAACCCCTCACATAGGTAGAATAATATATTTCCATGTAATAAAGGTCAATATTAATAAGGCCTAGAAATAAGGAAGAATAACTCTAATGTAAGAAGACCTAATAGAAGCTTACGCTTCTAGAAGGATATTCCTTTAGATGGTTCTTTTGATAGACATATTTAGTATAAATAGGAGTCGAGGGTATGAGAAATTTTGTCTTGGATATTATTGTAATAGAGATGTCCTTTGCCAGAGGTTTCCCCCTCGAAGAGGAAAGTGAAAATTGCTCTCGGTAATCAAAGTGTTCTTTTCGGTATTATTCTGGCATCATTTTGTTGATATTGTGGTGTTGTTCTAGTTATATTGTCATTCATCTGACATTTCTAGCTATTTATTTCTGTTCTGCATACTTTCTATACCTGGAATATTACAAGTGGTATCAGAGCACCTTCCTTGGCAGAATATTGTGGGTTATTTTGTTTTCAGGGTAGAGACATATTTCAGTGTCTTTAAGCTACAAATATCTGTCATTATGCACATAAACCCGCAGTCAGGGATTCATACACATAGGAAATACAAGTGGTACTTAAGAACACATATTTTTGTCACCCTTGTAACCCCTATTGGTACCCCTTTCAGCGATAGCGCATAATAAAACACTTATATACAGATCAACCTAGATCTCCTGAATCCCTCCATAGATAAACCACCATTATTTGAGACATATTCCGTTGGATTTCTCTCTTCACCCTTATCACAGTCATACCCGTTCTTATGGACTCGAACCCCTTCCAACACCCTTATAAAGGATTTCACTTGTTTCCCTGATCGTTGTGATACACTTCACCCATAACCCATTTTTCTATGGCCCCACCCACCCCTTTTTGTGTTCCCTCATCATCATGGCCCATACCCATAGCTAAGACTTGGAAACTCGCTTCACTGCCTTGCACTCTAATTTCATAGAAACCAAATAAGAAGTGCGACAACCTAGTGCTAATATTTCCACCATCAATCAAAATATGCATTCCTCCATCGTCGCCTCAATCGTGGAACTCAAACAAGAGCTCAAACAATAAATTATTACCTCGCTTGAATATATCACTATGATTATCTGTGCCAAGCTACATATCCCTGCAAATATTCTCTTATCTGACCCACCTTTGCAAACCGAAGGTGAAATTTCCTTAGTCCCATAATTTTTCAGCCACATCACTTTTAGCGTGACCTACGCCTTTCGCATGTGGATGTGACCAAATTTTATGGATCAGATTCCATTGGCCAGGTAACTCAAATAGAACAATATTTCTCTTTGTATGGAATTACGGATGAGTTGGCCAAACTCCGGTATGGTGTTCTCCATCTATATCAAGAACATTGACAATGGTGGCAATGGAGAAAAAATGCTTGCCAAGGGGTATGTGGCTCTAACACACTTTGTGTCAGAGCTTTATGAATGCTTTGACACTGACACCAACCATTTAGGTTGTTTGACAAAGTTGAAACAATATGGAACCATGGAAGACTTTATAGTTTCTTTTGAGAGAGTGGATTTTCATACAAATGGCATGTATGATGTTTTTTTCCAAGAATGTTTTATCAGTGGCCTCAAGGATGAGATTTGTGCTCATGTCCTCATGGCTCGGCCTCAGAGTTGGGTGCAAGCTACTAAAAGAGATAAGGAAGCATAACAGGTTGTCTCTTCTCAAAATAGAAAACCCTCCTTTATTCCTCACACTAAACTAGTAACTCCCAATCCTCCTTCTACCCCACTAAAGATCTAGAAATTGACCAGGGTTGAAATGGCTGAACACCAACTCAAAGGCCTTTGTTCTAATTTTGATGACAAATATTTTACAGGACACAAGTGTAAGGAACAAAATATTTTTATGTCCATATTGGAGGATGTTTCGGAAGAGGATGTTGAGGCTCCCCTTGTGCTTGTGTCACCTCAACCCACTAACACAACCTCTCCCTCAGACCCTCTCGAAGTAGAACCATTCATTTCCCTAAATTCTCTCATTGTTTTCTCTACTCCCTAAACCCTCAAGATAATTGGTTACATCAAGCATAGGAAGGTCATCATTCTTGTTGATAGTGGAAGCACCCATAATTTGATTCATCACCACATTTTCCAAGAAACTAATTTCTATATATGTGTAGTCAATAATTTACAAATAATGATTTCCAATGGTGGGTCCATGAAATGTGGAGGGTGTTGTGAAAATGTGCGTCTCCAAATTGGTGAACACCACTTGAAATCTCATACATTTGCTATTGACATCGACAGTTGTGACATTGTTTTGGGTGAAGAATGGGTAAGGACTTTGGGTCCCATTCTCATGGATTTTAAGGAATTAGCCATGCAATTCGACCAAGAGGGACAATATAATTTCCAAGGCATCACCATCATTTCCTCAGAGATCATTAGTTCCCATCACATGGAAAAGCTGCTCAAGAAAGGTCATTATGGAATTATTTCCCAACTCCATGCCATACAAGCAACTGAGACACCCTTTGTACCACAAGACCTCCAATACATCCTCTCTAAACATCAAGTGGTTTTTTCCACTTCCCAGGGACTCCCTCCTTCCCGTGGTTTTCATGATCATTCCATTACCCTTGTCCTAGGAAGCCTTCTTCCCAATATCCGTACCTATCATCACCCCTTTTCCGAAAACAATGAAATTGAGAAAGTGGTTCAATAACTGATCAACGCAAGTGTTATCTGCCTTAGTAGAAGCCCTTACTCTTATCTTATGGTCATGGTCCTTAAGAAAAAAGGTTCTTGGCACATGTATCCTGACTTCCGTACCCTCAACAAACTCACCATTAAAGACACATTTCCCATTCCTATCATCGATGACCTCTTGGATGAATTAAGTGGTGCACAGTTATTTACTAAACTTGATATTCATTCTGGCTATGACCAGATCCATATGAAAGAGGCAGACATTCCTAAGACCACCTTTAGAACTCATGAGGGCCACTATGAGTTTTTGGTCATGCCATTTGTCTTGTGTAATGCTCCCTCCACTTTCCAGAGCCTCATGAATCATGTCTTCCGTCCTTTTCTATGTCATTTTGTCTTAGTTTTCTTTGATGATATACTCATCTACAACAAAACCTAGACAACCAATCTTGCTCATGTGGATCGAGTTCTCCATCTATTCTCTCAACACCAAATTTTCCTCAAACAATCTAAATGTGATTTTGGCACCTAAGAAGTTGTGTACTTGGGTCATCTTGTTGGCAAGGACGGTGTTAGGATGGATCCTAAAAAGATTGAAGCTATGAAATATTGGCCTCACCCAAAGACTCTCAAAATATTGCAAGGATTTCTAGGTTTAACAAGTTATTATCACAAGTTTGTTAAGAATTATGGAAAGACTGTGGCACCTCTTACTGCACTCCTTAGAAATAATTATTTCAGTTGGACTCCAGCAACTTCTCAGGATTTTCAAATCTGGAAGATGGCCATGTGCACCACTCCAGTCCTGGCCCTTCCTGATTTCACAAAGATCTTTGTCTTGAAATGTGATGCTTCCAGGAAAGGAATTGTCATTGTTCTTATGCAAGAGGGTCAGCCTTTGGCCTTTACCAACAAACAAATGCCCGAGAGAAATTTGGGCAAATCAATCTATGAAAAGGAAATGTTGGCTATTTTGCATGTTGTGGATCTTTGGAGCCCTTATCTATTGGGGAAACACTTCCAAATTAAGACATATCATCAAATCCTCAAGTATTTTATGGAACAATGCCTTTCCTCCCCCGAGCAACAAAAATGGGTGACTAATCTCTTTGGATATGATTATGAGATAATTTACAAGAAAGGAAAAGACAATGTGGTTGTTGATGCACTTTCCAAAAAATATGAAGATGAAGGGTCTCTTTTTTTTCTCTCTTTCATTGTACCAGATTGGCTCCAAGCTGTTCACTAGGAATGGCTACACGATCCAAAAAGTTTGCATCTGATACAATATTTGCAGTCCAATTCTCCATTTTCCCCAGGGTATTGTTGGCTCAATGATGAGCTTTGATACAAAGGCCATTTGTATTTAAGTAAATAGTCAAAACTTAAATCCATGGTGCTTTCTGAGCTTCATGCTACACCCACAACTGGGCACTCCGGGTTTACAAAAACCAATGACCAGGTCAAACATTATTTTTTCTCGGAGGGTATGAAACATGACATTCATAATTTTGTTGTTGAATTTGATGTGTGTCAATGCAACAAGGGAGAAATAGTGAAATATCCTATTACACTACAACTGCTTTTGATTCCACCTGCTATTTAGTGGGATATCTCTATGGATTTTACTGCAGGCTTACCTAAATCAGGCAATAAATTAGTCATCATGGTGATAGTTGATCATATTTCCAAGTATTCTCATTTGTTTTCTCTTCAACACCCATTTACAACATCTATTATGGATCAACTTTTCATGGATCAGGTCTTCGAGATTCATGGCATGTCGCATTATATTGTTTTTTATCGCGACCCAACTTTCACCAACAATTTTTGGAAAGAATATTTCAAGCTACAAGGTACCCAATTGCATCTCAGCACAACTTATCATCCCCAGACTGATGGTCAAACTGAAGTTGTCAAAAAATGTTTGGACACATATTTGAGGTGTTTTTCATCAGAAAGGTAGGATCATTGGGCTCAATGGTTACCACTAGCTGAATGGTGGTACAACACTCTGTACCATACATATACACACGTGACTCCTTTTGAGGCGATATATGGACAAAATCCACCTTCAGTTATCTGATATTTTCCATGTGTCTCGAAGGTCCACGCAGTTGAAAAAACACTTACAGTTCGAGAGGTTATTCTTCGTACCCTCAAAGAGAATTTGGTCATGACCCAAAATCGCATGAAGAAAAAAGCAGATCAAGGTCACTATGAACGTCAATTTGCAGAAGGGGATCATGTGTTTCTTCAACTGCAACCTTACAATCAAAATTCCCTAAAGGTTGACCATTGTTAGAAATTGGTGCCCAAATTTTATGGTCTTTATACCATTCTCAAGCATGTGGGGCATGTGACCTATTAGTTAGAAGTTCCCATTCATTCTAAGATCCATCCTATTTTTCATGTTTCTTATTTAAAGAAGGTGATTGGAACTAATTTCCAAACTCAAACCAACCTTCTTGAGTTGGACAAAGAAGGCTCCATTTGGATACAACCACAAGTAGTTTTGGACCAGTGTGAGCATCGACTACATCAACGAACCATCAAGGAAGTGTTAGTCCAGTGGAAAGATACAACTCTAGTAGATTCCACTTGGGAACCAACAACCATTCTGCAGCAATTTCTCCATCTCAAGCCTTGAGAACAAGGTTGTTTTTAAAGGGGAGAACATGTTAGGGACCTAACCCCTCACGTAGGTATAATAATGTATTTCCATGTAATAAAGGTCAATATTAATAAGTCCTAGCAATAAGGAAGAAAAAGACCTAATAGAAGCTTCCACTTCTAGAAGGATCTTCCTCTAGATGGTTATTTTGATAGACATATTTAGTATAAATAGGAGTCAAGGGTATGATAACTTTTTATTGGATATTATTGTAATAGAGATTTGCTCTGCTGGAGGTTTCCCCCTCGAAGAGGCAAGTGAACATTTCTTTCAGTAATCAAACTGTTATTTATGGTATTATTATGGCATCATTTTGGTAATATTGTGGTGTTGTTATGGTTATATTGTCATTCATCTTCCATTTCTAGCTATTTATTTATGTTCTGCATACTTTTTATATCTGGAATATTACAATATCCTAAAGGAAGATCCAACTCCCTAATTTATCATCTCTAGCCGAAAGGATGCTACAAACCCCTTTCCTTGCCCCGTCCAACCGCCCTAAAATATAAATGTAAACCAATCTGTCACTACCTCTATTGTCGTAACTGATAACTTGTTGCTACTGATGTTCTTGATACCTATGTTGCTGCTAATGATATCGATATCTCATCAAAACTGCAACCATGTATACCTCATACCAAGATTCACAAGAGAGTTATGTAAATAAAATGCTTATGAATCCCTAAGATATACATGTTCTTGATTTATCCAGAATACACACCCTAACACACACACAAGAATACATACCTTCAACCTGTAGTTGACCTGAGTTTTAGATCCTTGATATTCAACAATTTTTCCTCATAGATCCATGACCCTATACATTGTCTCCTTGAGGATGTTTGTACTTTTCCTCCTGAAACTTGGAGATTTACTTAAAGAACATTTTTCTGTAACTTCTTCTCCGTACGCTCGACTCCTGCAAACTTCTTCCTTCACTATACTTTTTTGACTTTGAATCGCTTCCGCATATTTTCCAATTTGTATTTATAGAAGTTGTCTTCAATTGACTCTTCTCTATTTTTTAATGAGGATCTCATGAGACTAACATGAAACTTGTTTGCCTCTAATGAAAATTGTTAACTTCTACTTACAGTTACTTTAAAATGACACTAACATGCATCTTGTTAACTTCTATTTACATCTCCTTTACCTTGACATGCAACTTGTTAAATTCCTATTCAAAGGTTGACATCAATGACAACCAATATTTCATAAACAAATCAATATTTCAACAATTGATATTTCAATAATTAATCTTTCAACAATCTCCCCCTTTGGCATTGATGGAAACACTTATACACAACACTTCTCATGCTCATGTTGGCTCCCCTTGTCTTCATGCCTCTTCTCCTCATTTCCATGCCTCTATTTTTCTCTCCTGTTTTGACATCAATGGAAAATGGTAACTTCTCCTTGGGGTTGCTCCCCCTATCTATAAGCCTCTGATTTATACTGATGTTCCTCTTCATGGTTCTTCCTCATGTAAATATTTGATAAAAACATTCAAAAAACATTCATGTCTTTCAATATTACTGTAGTTCTCCCATGCCTTACTGTTCCAACTACCATGTAGATCACTACGGAACTGAAACTACTCCATTTTTTTGTCGAAGATGCTCGAAAGTCTTCCTCGAAAGAGGTTTGGTGAAGATATCTGCAATTTGTTATTTTTCCCCAACATACTCTACCTTGATGTTCTTCTCTGTAACATGTTCCCATAGAAAGTGAAACTTGATCGGAATGCGTTTCATCTTGGAATGCACCACTAGATTCTTAGAGATACTTATAGCACTGGTATTATCATAGAATATTGAAATATTATCATCATATTTCACCAGTATGTCTTGTAATGTTTTCTTCATTCGAAGAACCTGTGTACAACATGTTTTTGTTGCAATAAACTCTACTTCTAATATGGACAATGTTACACATTATTTTCATCACCCCTATGACCGTTAATGATGTAAACATATCCTTTGTCTTGAGAAGAATAAATGGCCTGAATCCCTAAAGAAGAATAACTAATTTTTCCAGAGAGATGAAATTATACTTTTCCTTTGTCAAAAACCTTATAAAAAGGGATCGTCGCACATTTGTTAGTGTTAAGAGTGTGATGATCTAGTATTTTTGCGGGCTTCACCATAATGGCCTACGACGTTTTCGCAGTTTTCTCAGTGTTAAGGGTGTGATGATTTTTCGTACGAAGGAAAAAGAGGAATTTCTTGAAAGTTCTAGAATAGAAGATTTGAGGGTGAGTTGGCCTCCGATCGTTTTGGATTTGAGTCTCATCCCTAATCTCTTGGTATCATCCTAACCTCCTTATTAAGGTTTAATCTATTATTAGGTTTCTTTTCATTTCACTAGATAACCATAGCATAAATAGGATCACTGAGAAATACACAATCATAAGAGGCACATCATTTATCCTAGGAAACCCTCATGGGGGAGAAAACCTAGAAAAAAGTTCCTTAATATAGATAGCCAATACAATGCCAAGAGACAACTCAAAAAAATACATAAAGTCCTCTCCCAAGAATGTGCCTCTCTCTCTCTTCCTTCTTCTCCAACTATAGCTCCGAACTTGCGCTCTGATGAACAAGTGAGTGTGTGTCCAAATGAGGCACTAGTCTCTTTATTTATACAATCTGGCACATGTGGACGTAGGTGTTTGTTCATTGGCAAGGATGACTTCTTATTATGGGTGGTTATAACCACCTTTAATATATTTTGGGGCTGACTTCTTATTCTGCCTATTAAAAATAGGGTTTGACCAATCCGCAAAAGGGGATTGATCTAATGAATAATACATCAATAATAATTAGAATACTCTTTGCAGTTACAATATTTCAACACTCCCCCTTAACAATAAGGGTATTCTAGAATAGTGTCAGGTGAGAGAGAGGACAACATCATCAACAACATCTTGGAACATTGACTAGCATATCTATAAATCATCAGAAGTTTTTCTCATCATCCACGTCGTCATTCACAATGGAGAGATGGAATGATATCATCATCTGCATCAACATGGATTAGTATGAAACTAATACATCATCATCACAACATGAGGCTGTCACATCATCACAACAATTAAGCTGAAATATCAACACAACAATTAATCTAGAAACACCACACAACAATTAAGCTAGAATCTCAACACAACAATTAAGTTGGAAACACCACACAACAATTAAGATGGAATCTCACCACATCAATTAAGATGGAAACACCACACAACAATTAAGTTGGAAATACCACACAGTAATTAAGATGGAATCTCAACATAACAATTAAGTTGGCAACGCAACGCAACAATTAAGTTGGAATATCCTCAGCATGAGGCTGGCATGATCCGGATTATTTTTGGCACGAAATGAGAGTGGAGATATAATAAAGAAATGCATAGAGATATTGAAGATATTCAATAATATAATAGTAATATATCAGAGATGCAACCATAAACACATATATACAGTAATACATGATTTCTATTAATTAGAGAATGTACAGAGACTGTAAAAATACAGAGTGAAAGACTTGGTAGAATGGTGGCAGCTTATCTCTGAGAAGAGATGTGACGGCTACTCGCATTCGCAAGAAGATGATTACAATGAGGCTCTGAAGGCCCTTTTACAATATATGGGAATGCCAAAAGTCATAGACATCCAAAAACCTAACCCTAGGATATGAAGCGCCAAAAGTCATGTGGGCCCCGTTTGGGTAAGTGAGTACATCAACTTCCCGGGGTCGTAACTTTTGCATACGATCTCTGTTTTAGGCGTGTGATAGCTCGTTGGAAATGTATTTTTGAGGAGATTCATTTTGGGTGATCAATTATGCCATTGGTTATAATTGAGAATCTTGATCTCGAAAAACCTTCATTTGGACCCTCAAAATGGCCCCGGAAGTTAAAACCTGCTAAAAATAGTAAATTGCCAAAATGGCCAAAAAACTGTTTTGAGCCATTTGGAAAAGGTGGGTGGCTACCAATATCCACTTGGATCAATCCTCCCTCCTTAGGAAGTAATGGTCTCCATTGCGTTGAGTTTCCAGGGGAGAGGGAAAAGCATTGGTTGAATCTGCATCTTGGTGAGCTGCTTGTCTTGTTGGAGAAGTCACGCTGCTTATTTTGTGGAAATTTGTCACGAACCCGTGGCTAGAAGGTTTGGACTTTTTTAACCAGTCTAGCTATTTTAGATAACTGTGTGCAGAAGGAATCTTCGGGCTTTGCTGCAACCTTATCGACCTTCTTCTGTTGGATAGAAGGTGCTTTGGTCGAAGTTGTGGTGGCTGAAGTATCCTTCTGTTCAGCCTTTGAACAGATTGTGGAGAAGATGAATTTTGTAGTATGATATACTACCTTGTGGCACTGTTTAGGTGGGGCAGTAGTTGGAACTACCTCTGGTATCTTGTAGAGATGACCCCCCAGAGTAATAATGACACTATGGGGTCGAGACTCATAGATAGCATGGCGTTTCCACATATATGGTTGGCCCAAGAGAACATCACAGACATCCAGTGGGGCAACATCACATAATACCTCATCCTTGAAGGGTTGGATGCCGCATGACAATCGACACTGCTGGCTGACACGAAGATCTCGTCCTTGGCGAAGCC
>JASDQU010099717.1:238650-286498 GCA_032191745.1 Picea mariana | reverse complement strand
TGGCCCAAGAGAACATCACAGACATCCAGTGGGGCAACATCACATAATACCTCATCCTTGAAGGGTTGGATGCCGTATGACAATCGACACTGCTGGCTGACATGAAGATCTCGTCCTTGGCGAAGCCACCCAATGCTGTATGGTTGCGGGTGTGGTGTTGTCGACAATCCCAACTATTTAACGACCTCTGCTGAGATGAGGTTCTTCTGGCTTCCGCTATCAACAATAAAATGCAGTGGGGTCCCTTTCACCCACATCTATGAATGAAAAAGGCGCTCCCCCTCTTCTGAATTTGTTGGTTCTTCTGGTTGAATTGTTGTGGTCGCGAAAATAGCAGTGGGGTCTGCGTTGATGATCTGTCTTTTACCAGTATTTTCAGAATCAGATTCTGAATTAGGGTTCGGCTCCTTGTCTTTGATCTCAGCCACCAATGAATGTTTTGAGTGACATTCATCGATGTTGTGCTAGGGTATTTTGTGGAAATTGCACCATTTTTCAGTGTCCTTTGTCTTCCCGTGACCCTTCTTTTCCTGTGGCTTGGACTGGTTTTCGGGAGACTGTTTGTTAGGGATGTCTTTGTCATACTTTGGTTGTTGTGGATTTGCAGACCCGAACTCTCGTTTGTTCTGGTGCTTAAATTTATGCTCGATTTTAACATCATATCGATAGGCAGCACCGAGTGATGAGATGTTCAAAAAATCCATTTCAGTTTGGATGTATCTATGTAGAGCCCCACGGTATTTCAGAACCAAATGTCATTCAGAGTCTTTGATACCCAGCTTGGTGCGCAAGGTATGGAAGCTATTGGTGAACTCTGAAACTGATTGGCCCCTCTCTTACCACAGTGTGGTCCATCTCATATACTGGTCCTCATAGTTGCCAATAGGGTAATATTGTTCCTTTACCGCATCCACAAAAAAATCCCAAGTGGGATCATCCCCATATATTCCAGACTCCTCTGTGGAACTTTGCTCCCAGTAAGTTTCCCACCAATGTTTGACATGAGGAAGAGCCTTAAGGAGTGCGAAGGTGATATTTTCCTTGTCGGAAATATTATGAACAGAGAAATAACCTTCTAGCATATTTAACCATTTGTCTAGGGCATCTGCATCTATTTGACCTTCAAACACAGGAATATCAAAATTAACCTGTACCTTGAAAGGCGAGGGGTGCCTCCAAAGTGGTCGCTTGATGAATATGCACTTGATTCTATCGGCAGGCATTTAAGGATGTGGGCAAAATTCTCCATCATTTTGTCCCTCTGTCACGTGAGAGCTTGCTCAAGCAACAGATTGATAGGATCGTCTGCTCCGTCGATTTTCTTTTCTTTTTCCATTGAGGGTTCCTTGGCTGTGCGAGAGTGATTGTATTCAAGAGAGACAAGCTCGAGACCCAACTTTCTATACTCGGACCTCATCGGGGACATGCACTGAAAAAAATGATCAAGAGCAGCCTGCTCTGATACCACTGATCCAGATTATTTTCGGCACGAAATGAGAGCGGAGATATAATAAAGAAATGCACAGAGATATTGTAGATATTCAATAATATAACAGAAATGTATCAGAGACGCAACCATAAACACAGATATACAATAATACATGATTTCTATTAATCAGAGAATGTACAGAGACTGTAAAAATACAGAGTGAAAGACTCGCTAGAATGGTGGCAGCTTATCTCTGAGAAGAGATGTGACGGCTACTCGCATTCGCAAGAAGATGATTAAAATGAGGCTATGAAGGCCCTTTTACAATAGATGGGAATGCCAAAAGTCCTAGACATCCAAAAACCTAACCCTAGGAGATGAAGCGCCAAAAGTCATGTGGGCCCCGTTTGGGTAAGTGAGTACATCAACTTCCCGGGGTTGTAACTTTTGCATACGATCTCTGTTTTAGGCATGCGATAGCTCGTTGGAAAGGTATTGTCAAGGAGATTCATTTTGGGGGCTCAATAATGCCTTCGGTTATCATTGAGAACCTTGATCTCGAAAAACCTTCCATTTGGACCCTCAAAATGGCCCCGGAAGTTAAAACCTGCTAAAAATAGTAAATTGCCAAAATGGCCAGAAAACTGTTTTGAGCCATTTGGAAAAGGTGGGTGGCCACCGATATCCACCTGGATCATGGCATCACAACACTAGGTTGGCAACTCAACACAGTAGTTAAGCTAGAATATCATCAACACGAGGCTATCATCACAACACTAGGTTGGCAACTCAACACAAAACTACTCCCCCTTTCAAGGGAGGTCCTTTTGGACTATACCAAGCTTATATCGAAAGTGCTCAAACTTTACACAATATAGAGGTTTGTTCAACACATCAAAAACCTGTTCATCCGTGCTTTCATATTGGAGCTTTATGACTCCTCTCTGCACCATGTCATTAATGTAATGATATCGGATCTCTATGTGTTTTGACTTGTCATGGAACACAAGGTTCTTTGTCATCGTTATACAACTCTGGTTATCACATAGGATCGTGGTTGCTTCCATCTCTAGGTCAAATAGACTAATCAACAAATTACGAAGCCATATGCCTTCACAATTGGCAGAACATGCAACAATGTATTCTACTTCTATTGTACTGAGAGAAATGCTTGATTGCTTCCTACTCTACCATGAGATCATGGCTGATCCCAAACCGAAATAGCATCGTGAATTACTCTTCCTATCAGAGATACTTCCATCCCAATATGAATTAGTGTACCCACTCAATCTGAAGTCATGATCTCCATCATAAATGATACCACAATCTAATGTACCCTTAAGGTACCTCATCACATGTTTTGCAGCAACTAGGTGAACATGTCTAGGTTCTACCAGAAACTGACTCAAGGTGTTCATGGAAAAACATATATCTAGTCTGGTGTTCATCAGATACATCAACGATCCAATGATTTATCTATACAACATGGCATCAATTAATTCTGATAAAGTGTCGACCAGAAGCTTCATCTTCGTTTCCATGGGTGTATTCATGGACTTGCACTCCAACATATCAAATATCTTTAGGATTTCAACTGCATACCTCCCTTGGTTAAGGTAGATTTTCTTTGGGCTGTTCCATACCTCAAGAGATAAGAAATAATGAATTGGTCCAAGGTCTTTCATCTCAAATTCTATAGCAAGCTTCTTTTTACATTTGGTGATGATATTTTCTTCTCCAGATAAGAATAAGTCATCCACATACAAAAACAATATTACCGGTTCATCATTCATAACCTTGAAGTAGAGGTTAGAATCAACTTTACTCTTGGTAAAGCCCAAGCTCGTCAGAAAACTGTCTATCCTTCCATACCGAGATCTAGGAACTTGCTTCAACCCATACAGAGCCTTTTTCAACTTGCAGACATGAATCTTCCTATCTTCAAATTCAAATCCTTGAGGTTGTTCTATAAACACTTCTTCTTTGATGACAACATTTAGGAAAGTTGTCTTTACGTCCATCTGGTGTAACTTCCACTTCATCTTTTCTGCAAGGGATATGATGGTTCTGATCGAAGTGTATCTGGCTACAGGAAGGAATGAATCTTCATAGTCAATGCCTTCCTTTTGAGAAAAGCCACGAGTGACAAACCTTTCTTTATAATTCTCAATACTTCCATCAGTAGCATGTTTTATTTTCAAAATCCATTTGGAAGATACCACATCCTTGCTCTTCGGTCTGGGAACTATTTCCCATACATCATTCTTTATTATGTATTGGTATTATTTTTTCATGGCATATGCCCATTCTTTCTTATGAATGGCTTCTTCAAAGCAGGTAGGATCCTTCTCTAGGAGATCACACATCAAAGCCATATAATTGGAGAATGTCTTAGGTCTCTTCACATGTCTTGTGGTTCCTTCAGGAACACCATACTTATCTCCATATTGAATAAGCTCCATAGCCCAAGCAAGATTTCTCTTATGGGAGATCGTCATATGAGGAGGTTCTTGAAATTATACTATGTCACGATCTTATAGAATTTCCTCATCAGGGGAAGCTATGACTTACCTCACTGGTTCTGTAACTCTGGGAAATACAAGTTCCTCTTCATATATTTCTTCAAGATGGAATCTTCTTGGTTTCTTGAGTGTTGCATATTCATCAAAGGTCACATCCCTGCTGATATCAATGTGATGGTGACCTAGTATATAAAACCTAAAGGCCTTGGAGACCTCATAGTATCCCACAAATATTCCCTTCTTTCCTGAAGGTTCCAGCTTGTTTATTTTCTCTTTCGAAATATGTACAAAAATTGGGCAGCCAAATATTTTGAGATGGATTACTTATGGCTTCTTTACGGAGAAAATCTCTTCAAGGGTCTTGAACCCCAGTGCACTATGTGATAATTGGTTTTGTACATATACTGTTGTTTTTGTTGCTTCTGCCCATAAGAACATTGTAAGATCTTGAACATGGATCATGGTCTTCACTGCTTCTATTATAGTTATGTTCTTTCTTTTTGCCACACCATTTTGTTGAGGAATGTAAAGAGTGGTGAGCTCCCTCTTAATCTCAAAATATTTTCAATAGTTTACAAACTATTTTGAGGTGTATTCTCCTCCATTATATAACCTAAGTATATTGATATTTATTTCAGAAAGATTCTCTATCAAGTATTTGAATTCCTTGAATTTATTGAACACTTCATCTTTTGATTTTAAAAAGTAAACCCAGGTCTTATGAGAATAATCAACAATAAAAAATACATAGTATACATACCCACTAATGGAGGATGATGGAATTGGGCCACACACATCTGAGTGAATGAGTTCTAAGACTCCTTCCTCTTTACCGTCTCTCTTCGGAAAAGGGTTCTTGATGTTCTTCCCTTGTGAACAACTATTGCACACACCTTCATGGTCAACCTTGAGTTCTGGTAGACCTGTGATTGTCTTGCATACATACGGTAATTCCTTGTAGTTGATGTGTGCTAATCTTCTATGCCAAAGTTCACATGGATTCTTAATGGCATGGTTCATGGCTGCTTCTGAGTGACCCTTAGCTTATACAATCCGCCTTCTTCTTTTCCAATGACAATTACTTCTTTCATGGTTTTACCCTTATCCCACATAAGAACTTCTCCATCTATAAAGGAAATTTGGAAGCCTTTCTTTTCTAAAGCTGATATGGAGAGTAGGTTCTTTGTCAAACCTGGTACATAGAGTACATCCTTCATCTTCATTGGAGTCCCTGAATTAAGATTGTAGTTTGATTTTCCCACTCCCTTGATAGGGTATTGATAATCATATCCAAGTGTAACTTTATGAGAAAACTTTTTTTCTAAGAGGCAAGAAAGAATATCTCTTTAACCTTTCATTTGCTTGGAAGCACCACTATAAATGAGCCAAGTTTCCTCTCTAGGTGATATTGATCTTGAGAGGGTCAAGATTAAGACATAGTCTTCAATATGTTCTCTTATCATCTTTGCGGGTGGCTCTTCATATTCAACTGCATGGGCATGGTGCCTCTTATTTTTCCTCTTGTATTCTTCTCATCTAGCTGGAAAATGTCTCGCAATATGTCCCATCTTGTCACAATGGTAGCATTGGCAAGATGAGAAGTCTCTTTCTTTTCTTTGTCCTTTCTTTTGGAACCTCTTAGGTTGAGATTCTTTATGTATGAATTTGTTTTGGGGGTGAGACTCTTTATGGGTTTCTTTCTGGAATTAAGACTTCTTTCTTCCTCCTTTAGTGTGAGTAGCTAGGGCTTGATCTTCATATCTTGATAATAAAGCTTCTTAGTTAGCTACTCTTGTTTCTTCTTGAATACATTCTTCCCAAAGACTATCAAATTTTAGTTTCTTCGTTCTAGCACAAATAGTTTGGATGAATTCATCCCAAGGTATTGTGAGACCATTAAGTGTCGTCATTATGAGTTCATATTCATCTATGGTATCTCCAATTGCTTCTAGTTGTTCTTTGAATTCTGATATTTTGGAGAAATATTCCTAGATCAATTCTCCTTTCTGCATCCTTGTATTCTTGAATTGAGTTCTTAGATTCATCTTCCAGTTTATGTTCTTTCCTTCATATAATATAGTTATGGCATCAAACATTTATTTTGGAGTCTTATTTGAAGACACTTGAGGAATCAAGTGATCTTTGATAGAATCTGCAACGATTCTCTTAGCCCTAATTGTATCCTTTTGGTGCTTTTCTTTCTCTGTTGCATCAACAGGTTCTGGTACTTATTCTTTGACGAATATTGGTAGCTCATTCTCTTCAAGAATGATTCCAATCCTGTACTTCCAGGAATGGAATTTTCCCACACCTTCTAGCTTGTCAACAAGCTTAGTGCTTATAGACATATTTTACCTAGAGCTAGGAAAATGACCAAAAAGTGAAAATCCTTAGAATTGAATTTTGAACTTACTAGGAGGTGTGCTTGGCTAAGGTGAGTAGCCAAGTGTGGTTAGATTTTATAAAATTCAATTTTTACCCCTTCAAACTTGATCAATGTATTTTTGGACAGGGGCTTTTGGTTTTCTAGTACTCTGGTACTTCTGGTACTTCTGGTACTTTGGTTTTCTTGTACTTCTGGTACTTTGTGAAAGCTAGGGTTTCACTTTCTGGGAGATCTAGCCACTGAAAAGTTGCACTGAGGATTCCAAACTGATCCTTAAGGAAGGGCACACTTTTCTAGATGGTTTTGGGGCTGAAATACTTCTTTAATAAAAATCCCTAATTTGCATGTATGACAACAGTGACATTTTTCACTTTCTCTTGTGAGAGATGCTCTCTTCAGCTTACCCCTGATACCATGTTAAGGTTTAAGATGATATTAGGTTTCTGTTCATTTCACTAGATAACCATAGCATAAATAGGATCACTGAGAAATACACAATCACAAGAGACACATCATTTATCTTAGGAAACCCTCATGGGGGAGAAAACCCAACAAAAAGTTCCTTAATATAGATAGCCAATACAATGCCAAGAGACAACTCAAACAAATACATAAATTCCTCTCCCAAGAATGTGCCTCTCTCTCTCTTCCTTCTTCTCCAACTGTAGCTCTGAACTTGCGCTCTGATGAACAAGTGAGTGTGTGTCCAAATGAGGCACTAGCCTCTTTATTTATACAATCTAGCACATGTGGATGGAGGTGTCTTTTCACTGGCAGGGAAGACTTATTATTCTAGGTGGTTATAAACACCTTTAATATATTCTGGGGCTGACTTCTTATTCTACCTATTACAATTAGGGTTTGACCAATCTGCAAAAGGGGAGTTGGTCATTTACAATACCCGACATGATCAATCCGCAAAAGGGGATTGATCTAATGAAAAATACATCAATAATAATTAGAATAATCTGTGTAGTTAAAATATTTCAACACTCCTCACCCTATCCTTTTCATCCTATAAAAGGAGAGGATTTCTCATGGGGAAAGTTGGATTGAGTTGGCTAGATTTTGGTGTAAGCTTGAGTTTTGTAGCTTGGAGTTTTTGGAGCTTATATGTTAGCTTTGAGCTTTGTTTTGTCAAGATAGATTGTTGTTCTCAGAATCCTCGGAGAAGAAGTGTGTGGGAATAAAAGAACTGTTGGAAGGGACCTTACAACATCAAGGCATTAGTTTTATTCTCCTTTTCATATCTTTAATACAATGATATATTTCTTTCCCATAAAATTGATCTTATTTTATTGTATGACTCCTTGATCACATACATACATTTTGTTGAGTATGCATTGTTGATTTCACTTTGTTCGCTTGTGTCTTTTTTACAGGTTTAACATCCCATTAGCCTTGGAATGGAGAAAGGATTACACTAACAAGGACAAATGACATTTAAAAGGTATTCCATTTATCTCTTGTTAGTTAGTATGCTTGATAATTGAAACTTAGGGACAATTTTATATCATGTCTTGTTTTGTTCTAGTTTCATGGTGAAACTAGGGAGATTTGGTTGTGTCTGCACTTACCAATTAGTCTGATAATAGACAACGATACTGAAGATTGATAATTTTTCAACCAGGATACGAGACAATCACCCAAGTAGAAGGTTGTTCCACTTATACTTCTTCTATCATCAAGACTTCCTTCTCAATTTACATCTATGTATGCAACTAGAGATAGATCATTCCATTTTGGATACCATAATCCATATTATTCTGTTTCTTTGAGATATATGAATATTCCCTTTACTTCCATAATACGTGTTTCCTTCGGTGCTGTTTGAAATATTGCAACTTGTCCAACTTCTTGCATCACATCCTATATCAATGTTGTCACATAGAGTAAACCATAAATCATCGATATGTAGAGTCTCTAGTATGCATTCTTGGATTGATCACATTTCCTCAATTTGCAATTAGTCTACATGGGAGTACTTATGGGCTTGCAATCTACCATTCCAAACTTCTTTAGCATTTATTTGATATACTTGGTCTAGGAGATGAAAATACATTTATCTTTCTGACATATGTGGAGTCCCACAAAGAAAGACAACTCACCAAGTAATGACATTTCAAATTCATTATGCATGTTTATAGAAATCTTTTGACTCACCATGTCATCAACACTTCCAAAAATAATGTCATCAACTATAAAATTCAGTTATCAATATACTACCTTGATTTACCTTTATGTAGATAGTGTTGTCTACATTGTATTTTCTAAACCCTTATTGTTGTAGATACCTATCCAATCTTCAATACCATGCTTTGGGGGATTTTTTGTGTCCATATAGTGCCTTCTTCAATCTACAAACATAAACTTACTTTTCTGACAGTAGAAATCCTTCTAGTTTTTTGATGTAGACTTCTCCTTCTAGTTCTCTATTTAGGAAGGATGATTTTACATCCATCTAATATACTTTGATTTCATTATAACATGCATAAGCCAAGATCAGTCTAGCTACTTCCATTCTGGAAACTAGGGAAAAAGTTTCTTAAAAATCTATTCCTTCAACCTTAGCATATCCCTTTCACACTAAACTTTTATTATTCCTAGTTACATATCCATCCTTGTTCATATTGTTTATGAATACCCATTTTCTATTAACCATGTTCTTATTCTTAGGCCTTGGAACAAGTTACCATGTTTCATTCTTCTCTATCTGATCCAGTTCTTCTTCCATAGATTTGATCCAATGTTCATCTACGTTGGCTTATTCAAAACTGTCGCGTTCAACTGTGGAAAACAATGCTAGATGTCTTTGTTCTAGTGAGCATAATTTTCTCTGGGTTTCAACTCCTACATATGTATTCCTAATGATATGTTCTGGTGGATGATTTTTCTGCACACATTTGCTAGGAGTTTTGGGAGATATATGAATATTTTGTTGATCATCTTCCTCTTGTTATGCTTCTGGATTCTCTTCTTCTTCTTTTGAATCTGCTTCTTCTTCCAAATCTTCTTCTCTTTCCTGCTTTGCTCATTATTTTCTTTCTTCTTTGGTATTTCATACACTTGTCTCATTAATATATACATTGATGCTTTCCACTATTCTATTGAGTCTCATATTGAAACATGTTTATTCCTTGCTCTTCCTTGAGTACCCAAAAAATATGCCTTTATCAACTCGGGAGTCAAATTTTCCAATATTTTTGTCTTCTCTTTTGATAGATCACTTTATTCCAAATACTCTATATGATTCACATTTTCCAGTCTTCCTTTCCATAGCTCGTAGGGAGTCTCATCACTATTAATTCTGAGCATTCCTATGTTCAGGATATGAACTGTTGTATGTATTACCTGAGCCCAAAATATGTAACCCAACTTGGAATCTTTTAACATGGTTTTGGCCATTTCCTGTATTGTCTTCTTTCTTTCAGGGACTCCATTTTGTTGAGGTGTCCTAGATGTTGAGAATTACCTTTTTATTCCATGTTCGCCACAAAAATACATGAATTATTTCGATGTAAACTCTCCACCAATGTCTGATCTCAAACATTTTATTTTCAAGTCTGTCTATGTTTGAACCATCTCTTTTTGTATATTGAAGTGTTCAAATTCCTCTAACTTCTTCTTGAGAAAGAAAACTACAATCATTCTTGTGTATTCATCAATCAATAACATAAAGCACTTTTCACCATTTAATCCCTTTGTTATTGTTGGTCCAGATAGATCGATATGTAAAATATCCAATGGTTTTATCGTTGAGTACTCCTTTGATTTGAACTTGGTCATGGTCTATTTTCCCTGTAGACAATGCTTACAAATAATATTCATTGGCTTTGAAATTTCAGTAATTTCTTTCATTTCTTCCTTTCTGTTGATTTTGACAAGATTGTCAAAGTTCAAGTGACCCATTCTTCTGTGTCAGAGCCAACTTTCATTTTCCTTCCATAAACAACAACTTTATTTTCCAATTTCATTCAAAACATATATGTTGTTCAGAGTCTTTATTTTTGTTTCCACTAACTTGTATGATCCTTCTTTCCTAATTTCACATTTCTCTGAGTCAAACTCAAGTGTGTGTCCTTGATCAAACATTTGACTTACACTCAACAGATTGTGTTTCATATCTTCGACCAATAGAATATTTTTTTCCATGGATTCTTTTCTTCCAAGCTTAATTGTGCCTCTACCTATATTTTTAGTTGAACGATTATTGTCAAATGAAACCGATCCATCTCTTTCTTTATTCAGAGTTAGAAACATGTTCTTTTCACCTGTCATATGCTTTCAACAACCACTGTCAACATACCAATCATGTTTCTTGTGTTAGGCTTGGAGAGAAAGTGAGAAATGATTTTTATTTATTTTCCATATTTATTTATTTCTAATCGTTAATGTTATGATTTGATTCCCTAGGTGGAATAATCAATCTACAATTCTTCTCTATGTGTACAAAATTGTTTAATTTGTAGCATTCTACTTCATTTCTCAATGAACCAAAATTGTTTTGATTTATGTTGTATGCTTCATAAGATTTTCTGGTATAACCATTATTCAAGTATCCTGCACAGTTACTTTGGTTCTTGGCATAGGATCTCTAGTTTACATCTTTATGTCCAAAATTAGAAAAAAATTAAAAATGACCATAAAAGAACCTTTGATACCTAGGAGTAGATGATATTCTTTGCAATGCACTCCTTATAAATTCGTCGTCTTGAGTCTTTTTTATTTATGGAATTTTATTCTTTGGTGGCTTGCATTCTTCCTTCTTCACATAATCTCTGACAATCTATGCATTGTTGCTTTTTCCTTCTTCCCATTCAGTTGTCTTGGAGCTCGATCCTTTCTCATTCTATACTTGATTATATCCTAGTCTAGATCCGTCATTGGATGGTCTTTGACTATTGATTATTTGATCCAATATTTTTGTTCTTTTCTATTGCATGTCTTTCTTCTAAAGATCCTTCTTTAAAGAGACTATTTATGCTTCCAAGATTCCAATCATTTTCTCCTTTTCTTTGAACTGACTTCTAAGTATTTCCTCAATTCTTTTTTCTTCTTCTATTTTAATTTTTAGACTTGTGATCATCTGCTCGATTTCTTCAGAGTTGGAATTATGAGATCCCTCTTTCATTTTTAACTCTACCTTGAGTGACTTGTTTTTGTTTCTTTCCTTCCTATGTTCTTCTAATGTTATGATTATCTCTTCTTTGATATCGAATTCACCTTATTCTTTGGAATCATCTTCTACTTCCATGAATAATACTCTTTCTGAATCACTGTTACTTTCATTATCCTCTTCGTCTGATGATGAATTGTCCTCTTTTGAGTAGAAAACTTTCTTGAAGAATTTATTTTTGTTTCTCCTCTTATTTCCCTTTTGATATTTCTTTTCCCTTTTAGAATCTTCTTCTTCTTGACTATCTTTATTATTATGAGGACACTTAGAAGAAAAATGACCAATACCACCACAATTAAAACATTTCAATGGAAACATATCTTTATATTTGTCGGTTCCTTTCCTCAATTTCCTTACAAAGTTATCCATCTCTTCATCATTGTTTGAATCATCACTAAAACTACAACATGGTTTTGACTTTTGATTTTTCTTCTTCTTTGTCTTATTGGAAGCATTGAAATATGCTCCCTTTGTGATGGGGTTCTCCTGTTCTATTCTCATTTCATAGGTTGTAAATATTCCATGTAGCTCATCCATGCTCAACGTATCAATATCTTCTTTTACTTATAAGGGTGATATTTTAGGATAAAATATCATAGGAAGAGACTTCAATACCTTTTGAACAACCACAGATTCATCAAATTCTACTCCCAATCCCTTAATAGTGCTAACTATTTTGTCAACTCACATAAGGTATGCTATAATGTCTTCATATTCCTTCATCTTCAGCTGTTCAAAATTAGATTTTGAAGCTTAGCTCCCTTAACCTTGGCACATCCTTCATAAATGTTTTGGATTTTATCACAAAGATCATTTGCATTGTCACAATGCATAACCTTGACAAATATTGAATCAACTAGACTTCTCAGAATAATACCTTTAGAATTTTAGTTTTTTTCGTTGATTTTATTTCCATATCTATTGGTTGGGGGAGTGGCTGTTGTTCTATACCCATATACTACTAACTTCCAAAAATCAAATCCCTGTTCCTGTAAAACGAATATCATCCTTTTATTCCAGAAGGTATAGTTTTGACCATCAAACATTGGTGCTCCAATATTAGCATATTCCATGATCTCCTTCTACTAGTTAGACTACATCCTAAAGGACCTGCTATGATACCAATTGTTGGAATACTGAGAGGGGGGTGAATCAATATGAGCACAATTAGTACTTTAATCAAAATATAAAACCTCTAATATCATTAAATATATCATCAACATCATAATTCAATGCATAAACACAACATAAACACAGTACACATGTTGGCACAGGGGAAGAACAAGGGTTCAACGCTTCAACAACACACCAAAAGAACCCTAACTACTAGCCCTTTCAGCAACACCTACGAAGTGGATGAAGTCTCACCCGAGGTAGAGGCAGGGGGGGTTGCAGGACTCAAGTGTCTACAACCTAGCTGGGACACAGATATGTGATTACAACACCTTAACATAGAACTTATACAACATTGTGTATTAATTTTTTATTCTTATTCACATCACATATTAAACCTAAGTGTATATCAACATAGTAGTAATCAAGATTAAGCACATCTAATCATTTAACACATAACATTAGAGCAGATCTACCATTTATTCATATATAAAGCACTAAGCATCAATGGATATACCTATGACACATCAAGAACAGTGCATTAAGAAAATATAACATAAGCATCATGAATGCATTGCACAAAGAAAAATAACATAGGATATACATGGTTCACCCCAGTGTGGGGCTATGTCCACCAACTCTTCTTCTTCTTTATTATTCTCTTCCAATCTTATTACATGCACCAAGCCATAGAGCCAACTCCGTAAAGTACATGAGATCTGCACACACCTTGCCAGATCCTCCTTCCCTGAAGTGGATCAAAGCACAAAGCCTTACACAGTCTTTCTGCATGAAGCACTTACAAAACCGCTTACACTTAGCTCTTCAAGCCTTAACTCAGTCGTGCACAAAGGCAACAAACCATGCACTAAGACGAAAAATGACTAGTAAGTGTAACTACTTCTTACACCCTTAGCTACTTATTTATAAATTACAAAAATGGGCCTAAGCATGGGTAAACCCATGGGATGACATCCCTTACCCGTTACATAAACCCTAAAAGACCAAAAATCCCACAAAAATGGGCGAGATCCCATGATCTCCTCTTCGCCTGGGCAGTCCGTCTTTGACCAATGTATCAAAGTCCCAAAAATGGTTAAACATGACCAGTGTTTCTTCCAAACCTGGTCAAGGGACAACATGCCCCCAACCCTCACTTGTGACTCATCCCGAGTCACTCCGATCTAGGAAACACTTTTTTGAAGGCCTCGAGCTTAGCTCGATCTGCCTCGAATTGCTGCTTCACCAAAGCCTTCTGCTCAACAAACTCCTGAATTACTTTCTCAGTGACAGGCCCTTCTAGGTGTTGTTCCACTGTCATGACCACCTGTTCCAACTATGATCTTTTTCCCCTAATCTCTTATCAAAATGTGGAGGCTTCATTCTACACCGGCTGGAGTCTCTATGTCACCTACATAACTCTGCTCTAGATGCCAGTGACCTGTTTCTTAAATGCATGTTGTTCCTGTGACCTTTTCATATTTTCCACTGCAGTAAGAAGCTTCAACTATGCTTGCACAGTGGAAGCATGTTGCTTCACCTCCTCGAGTTGTGCCTCCAATATCCTCAACTCTGGGTCTTCTGCAAGGTGCTCATAGGTCTACGCACTTTAGTCACTTAGTTTCTTACATTCTGTTATCAACACCCTGATTCTTTCTACTATGCTCTTGGCAGTTTCTTCCCTCTGATCTCTTACTTCTTGTGGAGTGCTATGCATTGCTTGAATTTCTAGATCTATTACTCTTGCTTGAAGCTGCTAAATGGCCTAAGAGAGCTTCCCCACTTGGCTCTCAGCTACCTCTTCTTCCATCTATGCCAAGACCAGCATAGAGCAAAGTGCTCTAGTCACCTCCTCTCTAACCATAGTCTGCTCTGCAAGCAATTGGTCTTTCTCTTTCCAGATTTTCTCTTTTTCCTCTTTGAACTTCGCCCGTAGGTCATATTTCTCTTGCTGCCCAACCCGAAGTTACTCTAGGATATCTTCTTTTTATTGCTTCAAGGCCTTTGTGGCCTACTCCTTTTCTTCCTAGAGTCGACACACTTGAGTCTCTATTGCATCTTCTAGTCTGCGTAGTTGGGCAGGCTCATCCCCCAATTCTACACTTTATGTTGAGGATGGTGGAGTAGACACTGTGCATCTCGATTGGATGGCTTGCTGGATGTCTTTCAATTCCTTCTCAATCCTTTCATACATTGTTTCTTTCTTGGCTTCATGTCTATGCGGGATATCCTCTGAGGAATTTTTGACAGCTGTGATGATGAGTTGGATATCATCTACTATGAACACGTTCTACGACTGAGGCTTAGTGGCTTGGGATTTATTCCTTGCTGAGGGTTTCTGTGGAGAACCCCTCCTTTTCTTGATCCTTTGGTGGTGTTACTTTTCCCTTACCTTGCTTGTCTTCTTCCCCTTCCTCTTCTTGGTTTACTTTGTCACCTCCTCCTCCTCCAGGTGAGTCAGACACAGTTTCCTCCAATGCATTGTTCTTTTCCTCACTATCTACATCTTGCACTTCCTCCTTTTTATTCTTTCTCTTTGCGTTTCTTGGTTTGTAATACTCGATTCAGGTGAATAAAGGGCTTCTGATGATGTCGGGGTCAGAGATCTCTGTTTGCTCGATTGGTACAATGAATTTGACTAGCCATTCCTTGGTTATCTCCTCCATGTATTCATTGGTCAATTTGTAGTAGGACTGCAACTCCTACTTACTTCCGTCCCTATGTGCAGTGATGTAAATTAAGTGTTTTTCTGTGCAGAATTTCACTAGTGGCCTATATGTATGCAATGTGTTTGAGGTCATTCAGGGGAATGATTCAATGTCATGCTTGAGCAATAGGTAGTAAGCTTGGAACACCGCATTTGATTGCCATTGCTTTTCCATGTCACTCATATACCACAAGGTGGTGAACCTCATGGCCAGTAGCTTTGATGGCTTGAATTCTAGGAATTTCCCTCCCTTCGGCATCTCCCAAGTGACAAATGCAATGAGAATCAATAACAATCTAAAGTGAAACTCATATCCTTGGTCCTGTGCTTCATGATAATCCTTCTCCAATTCATTGATGAGGTAGCTCGCTGGAGCGTCATTCTAATGGTCAGGATGCCTCCAACAATCATATAGCTTCCCCATGGTGAAGTTCCTTTCTGCGTGGTTCTACTAATCTAACAAGGTTCAAGTTCTGCAAGGCTGCCTTCTATGAAGTCTTCTCTGGAACTTTCTATATTTTTTCTAACTTTGCCTTATTCTTACTGAGTTTTCTAGCCTTCCTTCTTGTGATATGAGTCTCTCAGCTCCTTTTTCCATTCTCATTCTTATTTTCTCTTAGCGTAACAAATTCGCACTTCTAAGGATCTTTCAAAGGGTTCGAGGGTAATACTTATTTTCTTACTATTTCTAGGGTGGGCGTTCTTCTCTCTTGCGTGGACAGGTTCTTTAAGCCTTCTTGCGTTCTTTCAACTTCAACAACTAACTCTCTTTCCTTTTGTTGCTTTGACTTGTCCTCTTGTTCTTGTATTAGTCGCTCTATTTTCTTAGCTATGAAGTCCCTTAATTCTTGATTTTTCTGTTTTGCAACTTCTTCCTCTACTTTCCTTCGGATATGATCTTTCTCAATCCAGGTCTTTCCTAACAAAAGTGAAAAAGGGCCATTGTTCTTAACAAACTTAATGACTTCAAATTCTTCTTCGGTTGATGTTCCATGAGAAATCATAGGTATATTAGTAACTCTTCCACATAGTGTTATCATCTTTCCTTTAAACAATCCTATCCTTCCCAATGAAGCAATCATGTCAGGCTTTCCAAAAATTTCCCAAGTTCTTTGTGGCATAATATTCACATGTGTTTCCTCATACAAAACACAGTCTATGTTGAATTCTCCTATTCTTGTTTCTATACACTGCTTCTCTTTTAAGATCTCTGGTAAATTGATGTCTCTATGATCATTCATGGTTTCTTTTAGCTATAATAACATAGATTTTGATTCTTTCTGGTTCTCTAACATATCCTTAGTTTCTTGACCTTCTTCATGGTTTTCTTGTCTCATGTTCATCTTTTCAACTTTAGCAATCATTCTAGGGAAATCCAAAACCTCATGACCAATAGATTTACAGCAAAGACAAGTAGGACCTATACCAGGCCATTCCTTAGCAAGATGTCCCAGTCTTCTGTAGTTATAACATAGTGTCAATCCTCTCTTTCTTTTAAATGATCCCCAACCTTTTCTGTACTGCGCAATAGGATCACATCAATGGACCTGCAATCTGCAAAAGTTCTTTCTAGGGTCCTACATCCACTTGTTAGTCCAAAAATTATTTCTATTCATAGGAATAACATATCTTTCACTATCTCTATCAAATTTATTCATATCAAATCTTCTTTCTTCTAGTTTTTGCCTAGTTTTTAGACTAGGACAAAATCTATCAAACATACCTAGATTCATGTTTTCGAAGAAAAAATTTCCACTTATATTACCTTTACCAGAGCACAAAGATTTAAGATCTTACCTCTTTTCTTTAGATCATACTTCTCTTTTTAGCACAAAGCTTCACAATTCGAGTACAATACTGCACACTACAGTAGAAAATCTATGCACACAACTTTGTCTTTTCTTCAGTTCCCAGCAATCACAGTGGGAGAAAACCACAAAATGATTTTCTTATTTATCAAAGATTACATTCAATAGAAGCACCAACTTCCTATTTCTCCAACTACAACTGGAAGGAGGCTCAAACCCCCTATTTATAGGCTACAACATGAAGGAAGCTCCAACTCCCCAACTTAACGGCTCCAACCGGAAGGATGCTACAACCCCCTTTCCTTGCCCTGTCCAACCACACTGAAATATAAATGTAGACCAATATGTCACTACCTCTGTTGCTATAAATTATAACATGTTGTTGTTGATGTTTATAATACCTCTGTTGCTGCTACTAATATTGGTATCTCATCAATACTGCAACAACACATACTTCATGCCATGATTCACAAGACAGTTCCCCAAATCAAATGATTATGAATCACTAAGACATACATGTTCCTTATTTCTTCAGAATACACACCCTAACACACATAGGAAAACATACCTTCATCTTGTAGCTAACCTGAGTTTAGATCCTTGATCTTCAACAATTTTTCCTCACAGGCCCGCAACCCTATACACTATCTACTCGTGGATGTCTGCACTTTTCCTCCTGAAGCTCACATATTTACTCAAAGAACCTATGTTTATATATTCTTCTATGTACGATTGTCACTCCTACAAACTTCTTCCTTCACTCAAATTTTCTAACTTCGACTCACTACCTTAGGTATGCCAATTTGTATTTGCATAAGTGATCTTCAATTGACTCTTCTCTACACTTTAATGAGGATCTCATGCAAATGACATGCACATGAAACTGACATGGATCTTATTAACTTCTGATGCAACTTGTTAACTTATGTTTATAGTTCCTTTTACATGCAACTTGTTAACTTCTATTTACAACTCCTTTACCTTGACATGCAACTTGTTAACTTCTTGTTCAAGGGTTGACATCAATGAAAACCAATCTTTCAACAATTCAATTCAATGATTCTTTCAACAACTAATCAATCTTTCAACAATACCCACTTAAACTCCTTGTAATTTCTTTGGTTTATTATGTGATTATGGGTTGGATATATCCAAATGATTTCATACCCATTCACTATTTTCTTTGGTTACTTTCATACAAGGAAATTTTGTATGGACTTTTTCTTAGCATAGTGAGCTTGGTTGATAGTGAGCTTGCCTTATTTTTCTTTGAGATTATTATTTTCAACACTTTTAATTTTAATTTTTGGGCATTGGATGCACATATCTTATGTTTTATTCAGTTAATATTTCAATAAGGAGTTTACCGTTTATATTTCAGCTTACTTGATCCAAGTTTTCTCTTATACACAACAACAATAGATATTCTTTTAGACTGTTTGAATGGATGTTTTAACATTATGGATAACACTATTATATAAATCTTGTTTCTAGAATCTATTTCATAAATGTCTTGAGAATCAATCATTTTATTCCCCAATTCACTAGTCGACTAAAGAATGAATCTTACCACTACTAGTTCAATGGGATTTTAGACTTGTTCTTTATTGGAGAGCAGATTTCCATCCTTTGGATTTTCTTATTTTAAGTCACTCATTCTAGTCGCATTCCTGACTGATATGATTTTTATCATGGATTAATAATGTCTCACTTAGCTCATCATTTTGAAATCATCCAAATGCTTGGGGGTTGTAAATACTTTGATGGAAAATTTCAATTCAAATTCTAAGATTCTTAAATTCAAATTATGAACATATTTTTTCATCTTAGCTATGATAATAAGTTCCAAGATGTGAATCCCTTGTGGGTTGTAACTCATCAATTTATTGGGCTCACACTCTTCAACATTCCTTGAACCCAAAAGATCAATTTATTCATAACTTGGAAAGATAAGCATGTTTGGGTCATGATTGGACTATCTTCTACTTGATATTTCTACCTCATAATCTTTTTCATTTCGTTTTCCGAATTATTTGCATAATTATTTTGAATGGAAAACCTATCTACTAGAAAGATAAATTGCATACTCATCGACTTTTTATTCTATCATATTCTATGTGATATGTAAGCTCAAGGAAGTGAAATGCATAATTTTTTGTCTTGAAGCAATCCTGAAAACTTGAGGATATTAGTTTAATGGACTTTCCCATCATGTCAAGAATCAACTTATTAGAAATCGGGTTTAATCCATTTAATTCAATTATGATTTCCAATTATACCTTTCATCCTTGATGGGGGGGAATCAATACATATTGGATTTTATCTGATATTATTTCTACCTTACCAGAGTGTCTCAATTTCTATAATTTCCATAATTATTTCCTCTTTCCTCTCACGAGGTTGAAGATGATCATACAAATGTTTCACATCGTTATTAGTAATGACAAGAAGAAATTAATTCCTTGGGTTGCAAGAATGATGATTTTGAATTAGATTTTTATTTATCTTCAAAGCATGACCAAGATTGGTGATGGACATGTATCTTTAGGAGATGGATGGAATTGAAGTTTTATGGTTCCATTTAATTAAAACGATTGTTGTTGATTGTAGGAACAAGACATTGTGTCTATGGACCCAAATATCACAACAATCAATGACACTAAGTCTCATGTCGAAGGGAATATTGAGCGAATGAACATGGTGCTTATCTCTCAAAAATAAGGTTGTGATATTTGACTGAATGGATGAAATATCAACACATGAATGATTGCACTAACATTATTCATTTACATAAGTTTTATAACAACCAATACAATTCAATTTTACATTATCTTAGCATGTTTTTCTTATGGTTAGTTTAATTTTGGTATTTACTATTCTTTTTAGTAAAAATTCATTTTAACAAGTTAGTCATTTAGAGGAAGCAATTTTTCCAAACTGTCAAATAGTTTATCATAACATCCTCTTTTGTTATGCAGGTTGGGAAATGCTTGTGCAAGTAGCAACTAAGTATTTTTTTTCTCTTTAAATGAAAACAACCTAAGGAAGTGTTAATCTACACTTTGTTACTAAAATTCCTTTGCAACATTTGTTTTAGAATTAATCAACCAATATTTTCACCAAATCAATAGTTGATCAGAAATATAGTCTCATTCATGTATTCCCCTGTTGGTTTCCGATCAATTTGATATTTGGAGTCATTTTCATGATTATTTTTTATGATCTCGGTAATTGTAATATCTCTTCTTTGCCTCATCAAAGTGAATCATTTGAATAGATTGAATTAATAATATCTTTTATGGAAAAGAGAAATTGATGTTTTCGTGAGGAATACCAGATGTAATTTATGTTATTAAAAAACTCAACGTTTTCAAATATGCAAAGGAAATGTTCATGTCGAGAAATATTGAGAGCTTATGGGTTTGTGGAACGTTTCATGTAATTGAATTTTTGAAAATATATTTTGATTAAACTTCTCCATTAACCCATTTTTCTAGGTTCCCAAAATATTTTTCTTATTTCACTAAATAGAAATTGGATTAGAGGATTATGTTGTGAATTTTTTCACTAGATTATTAATTCTCGTAATATTTATTGTTCTTCATTTCATATATTCACCTTGTAAATATTTCTATTGAGATTGATGTTGAATGGATAACATTTCTTGACTAATTGTTTCCCTTAGCTTATTTTCGAATCTTTCCCTGTTGCTGCCCCGAATTTATTACTGCCTAATGGGTTCTATTTTTATTTTTTATTCGGTTTCATTTTATTTTGATTACTTACATTTCCAGTTTCTGAATTCTCTTAGTTAAGTTTTCTTTTTTCATTTTTTAGCTTTAGTTTTATTTCTTGTTTTATGCTTGTATAGATTTCTTCCATCCTTTAATTTGAATCCATGTATGTTCCCTGAGATGATTTGACTTCTTATTCTAGCTTGAAGATTACTTTTTAAATTTGAGTAAGGGGTTGGTCCCATTCTGGTCACATACTGAATAAATTTTACAAGTCATGAGATGCATGGGTTACTCTATCTGAATGAACATTCATGAAGTTCTTAGTTGTGGGTGTGGACTAATATTTGTTTTGTACAAGAAAGTGGAATATATATTAAGGAAGCAGTGGTGTGACCACTGTGAGAAAAAATACAAAATTTAGACATGCATTATGTGCATGAATCTCAATATTAAAAACATGGCTGCCCTGATATAAAGCCCATAAATTCTTATGCTACCCTAAAAACCAAAATTTGACTACTAAAAGGTCGAGAGCCTACTTACAATGTGTCTGCATGAAGATCAAAAAAAGGTTTAAATCCTACATCTAGTGAAATTTCCATAAAACCAAAAACGAGCTAGTTTCAAAATTGAAGGGAATCATAATTAAACCTTCTAAACTGGGTTGGAGGATCCTGCACTCGGTGGAGCATTCATCATTGCTTCAGTTTAGTGAGTCAATCTGGTGGCTTGAAGCTCCATCTTTTCGAGTCTTGCCTCCAATTCAACAATTTTTCTATTGGTATACTACATTGTGTACGTGAGAGCTTCAACTACTTCCTCCATAAGCTAGATTAAGTCTTCCTCGACCATCCCGAATATCTGGACACCTTCCCCATCCAAGCGGAGTAGAAAGCCTCTAAGCGCACTGAGAATTCACTTCAACTTGCAAATTCTGAGTTTCAGAGAAGGTGGGGGGTTAGGGGGAGAGGTGGAATTGGAGCTGAAAGCCATTGAGCGAGCTGGAGGGTGGGTTGATAGCGAACAGGGATGATTTTAAGGATGGAAATTTATTTTGAAATGTATGAACCTTGGCGAATATTACTAATCCTTCATATGCCAACTATAAAATGTTTGGCGATATTTTTGTAAAAATATTCAAATTTCTAAGGATTTTATATAGTTTATATAAAAAAATTGCGATTTTTAAGGTAAAATAGTTTTATCCTATAGAATTTGGGCGAATCATTTTTAGAATACTGAATCTTTTTTGGGGAAAAACCTTGGAAAATTAGCCTATGAGCGAAATTTAGCCCCTAAAATCATCCATGATAGCAAAATCAAGGGATGAGAAGAGAGAAAAAGCAGGACAAGGGGCCAATCAAAGCTAGGTAATAAAGACAGGCAATCATCGTATAGGCAAGCCTTTGCCTTCCTTGATTTATCCTCAGCTCGAACTTGCGTTGTCCAGGGATGAAAGGGGCTCACTCGAGCGCCATGCAGTAGGGGGATGGGATGAAAGTAGAGCTGCATGGTGGAAGTGAGGGGAGGGGCATGCGATAATGGGCAGGAGGATGTGAGCTGGAGGTTGAAGTACCCTCGCTCGAGGGAGAGAACATTGCGGTGTGACAGGGAGCAACTTCCACGAGCCAGGGCACGCCTAGAGTTCGACTTGCTACACGCTTTCCACTAGGTCACCCAACATGTGCCTTTGTTGGAGGGAAAAAAAGGACATGGTGCCATTGAGGTAGAGTTGGCCCTTGCTCAAGGGGGTGGATTCTTTTTCCACATGGTCTGCTTCACCATTTAGTTGTTGAAGCACGTGGAACAATTTGATTTTTCGGAAAGATTTAGTGAGCCTCAAAATTTTCTGGAAGATTTGGCGAAGTTTCATTTGATTTGGAAGTGAGTTGGTGACCAAAGAATGGATTAGAATCCGAGAGTCTCCTATCACCATGATTTCATTGATATCTAGCTTCTGGGCTTGGCCTAGTCCTTGCCAAAGACTTAGAGCTTCTGCATTGTTGTTGGTTTTGTCTCCTAAACCCCAGGAGTAGACTAGTTCTCGGAATTCACCGAGGTTATAGATAACCCCTCCCCCTCCTACTGCCCCTGGGTGTGGACTGATAGTTGTGGTGGAACACATGTGTCTATTGAGAATACCATGATAATTCATAAGTATAGGAAAGTATCTATCTACTTTTTTTGTTGATCTCCATCCTCCTCTTATTAAGAAGATGGGAAATACTATGATGGATTTTGGGGAGACTAGTGGGTTAAACTAAAATGCATAACATATATTCATCAAATTAAAGGAACTCCTATATCACCTTGCTTCCTTCACATCCCATTTGCTTATGCATATCTATATGTAAATCTAAAAGGGTGAGAATATTTTGAAATGAAAGGGAAGTTGAAAGAGATATTAATAGTGTGGGAAGTACAAGTAAACCCGTCAAGTCTATAGACACTTACTGGCAGTAGGGATATTCTTGTATGGTACCAAGGCAACTTTGTTGAGGCTATGGATGCTCACTGGCAGTGAAACAACGTCGGAAAAATAGAGATGAGGAACAAACTTATGTAGATTTTTCTTTGCTATAAAAAGAAAAAAACCCATGGTTAAACCAAATATAATAAAAAGTGTGTAGCTAGTAAAATAATATACCTCACTAATTGGCTCTTTGAAAAGGGTGTGTTACATTACAAGTACTATAAATATTGGGTTATATCTTTTAGAAATTTGGCATCATTGTGTTACTTTTTCTTTTATAACTGAAAGGAAATCCCCCCCCCCCACTAAACTTCCATCCCTAATGTTTAATCCTCTACCTCTTGAACCTAATGTTAATTATTTATTTACCTTAAGGGAGTTGGTGGTTTGATCTTGATTAATGATTGTATGTTCTGAATGAGTTTGTTTTTTAGGACTTTATAAATGGATAAGTTGAGTAAAGAAAAAATGTGCATCATGCATCCTCTTTATTGTATGTCTTTATGCTTCCATGTCTTGATCATACTCTCCAGTTTTGAACACTTTAATTGAATCACAAGATCACTAATCCTTCCTTTAAGTTTGAGACTCGACACATGCAATTTTCAGGACACTTATCTACAACCACCCATGATTATATTTTATAAGTTTTTTGAAGGAATGCAATGTAATGTTTATCGTATAATTTAGTGTTTTTTTTTCCTTGCATAACTAATGTCATCTTTTCTGTGGTTGCAGGAGTAGGTTAGCACATGATCACTTCATTTACATGACCACTTTGGCCTTGAAATGCATGCAGGGAAATCCCTTGATATTCTTCCTCTTTCCTAGACCTCTCTCTATGTGTATCTTTCTTGTTGTTTGATGCCAAAAATCAACATTATGGACTAATCCTTGTCTTGCCCAAACCAAAACTAGATTTATTTCTATCATCATTTCATTGATAATGCCATAACCTTGATCCTTTTCTAGAATCTTGATTCTTATGGGGATCTCCCTCATCAAGAAGCTAATTTACTTTTTCTTGCAGTTTCCCATAGGTCTAAGGCTCCTAAGGCTATTAGATCCAACTTTCCCCCAGACTTGTCCCAAAGTCTCTTAAGATTGATCTCTAATGGGTTCTTCTTCTGGCCTCCTCTCTATCTGAAAACCTACTCCAGTTAACTATTGAGCTTCATGGATGTAGGTCCTTGCCGTGTCATTTCCCAATGCTTTCTCACTATTTGTCGTAATTAGTTTCATGCATTCTATCCTAATGTAAGAACCTATTCCTTGATCTGATTGTGTTCACTCTCTTTGAAATCTTATCAGGTCTTCCCTCTGAGATGTTCAACTTGACTAGATTGACATGTGTCCTGCGTCTAGTTGGAATCAATATCCTTTTATCATATAAGTTTTTATTTGTGATTTTGATTCATTGCATGATGTGTCGTATTTTCCCCTTGGTCATTGTGCATTCATCCCATCTGAATTTGAGCATTTGTGGTTTCCATACGACCTACCTATACAAATTGACACGCGGTCATTCGAAATCTACATGGTATGAACCTCACTCCTATATTTGGAGTCCCTAGGTGTAGAACCCTAATTGGTGTGGAACCATGACTGGCATGGAACCCTTACTTGCATGTAACTTGGCCTTATTTGCCTAATTTTTGTTTTTGTTTTTATTTTTATTTTTATTTTTGTACATAATTTGTATATATTTTTATTTTACTTTTTACTTTTACTTATTATTTTTGTATTTATTTATTTCCATTTATATTTTACCCTTGGTTTTACAAAACCACATGGTAATTTCCCATGGTTTTTTATTCCCCATGGTTTTCCCCTAAGTTACCCTTGGTATTTATTTTTTACACGGGGAAAATCAACTTCACTTTTAAAATGTTTTTACATGGGTCTAATTTTTTTTACATAGATATTCTTTTTTTTACATGAATAAACTATTTGTTACATGGTGTGTTTTGCCTACAAACCTAATGTATAATATGTGCATTCTCATTCTTTTCCATGCCCTGTAAAATTAGAAACAATTTAACTTTTGATTTTGTTTTATGTATATATGTATATTCATTTATTTATTTATTTATTTATTTTCTATTTATCCCCTAAGTCCTAGTCTGTATATTTTAATTTAATTTTTATTATTTAGTTTCATTTTAGTTTCATGTAATTTAACTCTTTCATATTTTACCCCTCACCCATTAAAGTTTGAATTAATATTTCATTAGATTTCTCCCCGAGGTTCTTCCTCTTGGTATTCACCTTTACTTCAAAGTAAATTCCCATTGGGAATTGCCATTAAGACATACCTCTTAATTTCTCAAGAATCCCTTCCTCCCCACAAACATTCATTCATTCCCAGACTCCCCTCTTCCTTTCCCGAATACCCTTGGAAACTTAGCACTATTGATTTAACATTTCCTTAGTTTAGAAAGCCCATTGGAACACCTCATCGAGAGACCTCATCCAAATTACCCATTGGAATTTTTACCTAGTATCATTCACGAAGTTAACTCTCCCATTTCCCTTCCAACCAACAGACTTTGATGGTAAGCCATCAGAGTGGTAATCCATCAGAGTAAGTTGCACTCCTTAAATCTCATCTCCAACCATCAAATTTTGATGGTAAGCCTTAGAGTGGTAAGGGAAGCTTTATGCCATAAATTTTTCATTATTTTAATTAATGATTTCATGTGGGTGGTGGGGAATATTTTACAACATGGGCCCTGGGTCCTATGTTGCCTCTAGGTTCTTATTCAAATGAAGTAAAGGGGATAAAACTTTATTAACCATTCGGTATTAATTTTTCTCATGCATGTTGTACAATATTTTCAGGTTGAAGATCAATGAACCATATTCACCCACAAAGAAATCAAGGGCTACTGAGCACTAAATTTCAAAAGAACATATATTGAGCTACAAGTGTCATAATAAAACCTAGGATACCTCATTGGGAAGCTATCAATATGAATAATGCACTAGGAGAGGAATGTAGGCCAAAATAGTGACACAAAATCCTATAAATGTGAAAAATAGAATGTCACAAAATTGGGGGAGTGGGGGTGGAAATTGATTGTGAAAACTTTAGATGGCCATATCTAGGGATATAGGAAACAAAATCAGGATCAAGATATCTTGTTGGAAATACAAAAAGGAATAGAACATGATAGCATAGCTAGTGTTGATAGATTGACAGTGGAAATTCCCTAAAAACACAGAAAACATAAGAGGCCCAAATTTAATTGAAAAACATGTTATGCAATGTTCAAATGATCATATCTGAAACTACAGGAGTTTAAATCAGACATGCTAGGGCACACTTGAAAGAAGATATATAGAAGAACTAGATGGGATTATCTTATTTAATATACTAACATGAAAAACACCCAAAATAACTCAAATAACATAAGTGGACACCAATGAGTAGAGCTAATAATATTTATAAATGACTATCATTTGTAAATTTCCTTAGGGAGAGAATAATTATTCATGAGTCTCTTCAAATTCTATTTATAACATTCACACATTCATTTGTGAAAATTTAAAAGAAATTTGAAATGTAAAATGACAAAACAGAGAGAAATGAAGTGAACAGTCACAATAATGAAGGAGTCTCTCTTGTATTATAAAAGAGAACGCGTTGAATGTAAGAAGGGACTTTTCCCCATTGCATAGACTAATAATACTCTTATTTATGAATACATGAAGAGTAGGAGGTATTTTGAAGTCATAATTTTTTTCAAATGCTTGTGGGACTACTCTACACATGTATTTGTTGTTTAAGTTTTTATGGGTGTTGATCATATGAACTATTTCCATGCTTAGTATTTAGAACTCTTACGTTGTTGTGATTTATAATTATTACAAGGATGATGTTACAAGTCTCCTCTGCAATCATTTTAGATGATTTTTGAAACATTATTACCTTAACATATTATAGGCTGCCATGATTTTTTTTTTTTTTCAAAATATCACTTTAAAATGTTCTTATTTTTTAGTTTTTCTCCCGCAGGGTAGGTTAGAAGTAGTTAGATTAGATTAGTTTATTTTAGTTTAGAGTAGGCTTATAATTAATTAGAAGTATTTAGGGGACAATTCATTTTCTTTCCCCTTTTTCTTCTTTTAATTCTTAGTGGCAACCAGACCCACATATTGGTTGAAAAATCTACACCAAATGAGAGTAGGTCTAATTGGGGCATATCGTCTGGAATTATCCCTTACCTTCTTGATAGGCCATTTGGACCTGTCAACACATCCCTAGTTTCAATCCTTACAAATTATAATGTAAATGTGCAAATGCAATTTAGGATGGTGCATCAATATGTTTGGGTGAGATAGTCTGTATGGATTAATATGGATGAGGGATGAGATATGTAAAATGTACATTGGAAATGATCAGTAAAATAATAATCGATGGTTGCAGTACATGAGGGACAATAACAACAAGGGAATGTGATCCAACAAGAGAGGGGGGTAAAGATAGGACCAAGGGTTACCCATTTATATTAATCCAAGCCATTTTTGTATTAAAGTTGCTTCCTTCAAAATATCAATAGAGATATTAAAGTGATGTAAGAGTCGTAGGTGGGAAAGGTCAACTCACCAAATTTATGACGTGGGCTATGTACAACCACTTTTTGGGACATGTGAGAGTCAATCTTGCATGAGAAGAAAAGAAAATTCAAGTTACTTTTTGGGTTAGTTTTTACTTGTTTATTTTGGAGAAAAAGAATAGTGTTAGGTGTTGAGAAGATCATCAAGTATGGTAGCCATGGAAAGACATCTTGTTGGGTCAAGTTTCATGACCATAATGAGGGATTTGTGCTTGAAGGAGGTAAGTCGATATGATATTATTTTGAGATGTTTCATGGGGGAATTTAGAACTACCCAACATATGATAAGGAATTATATTCCCTAGTTCAAGCCATTAAAAAGTGGAAGCACTATTTGATGGGAAATGAAACCATTATCCCCAATGATCACCTACAACTATAATATTTGTAGGCCTAGAGTAAGCTTCAACAAGCCATACATCACAAGTGGATTTTTACAACAATTTCATCTGGTCATCAAGTATAATAAGGGAAAATCTAATATGTTGGCACAGATTCTTTCAAGGCCACCCACATCCAAGATTGCATATTTTTAAACTCTTATGCACATGGAGCATTTCACCCACAATGCATACAAAGAACAATACATAGAGGATGAGGACTTTAAATAAATGTTTCAATAGCTAAAATGTTAAATTCATAGAGAAGAAGGTGACGATAAGGATAACTATCATATCCAAAATGGGTTTCTCTACAATCTAGACAAGCTTTGTATTCCTAAAGATGAAAGATTGTATCTTATTAGAGAGTCTCACGCCTCCAAGGATACAAGACATTTTGTTTTTTGGAAGACAGTTTCCAACTTACAAAGGTATGTGCATTGACATATAATGGAAGAGTATGTGTCTTCATATATTAGTGGATGCATGATTTGTTGTACTAACAATCCCAGTAATATGAAGCAAGGTCTATACCATCCCTTACCCACTCGACCTTGGGAAATAATTTCCATATATTTTGTGGGTGATTTTCCAACAACCAAATAAGGGACATGACTATCTCTTTGTGGTAGTTGATAGGTTCAACAAGATGTGCATTCTCGTGCCTTGTCAAAAAACTATAAAAGGACAAGAAGCAACAAACAGGTTCTTTGAATAGGTTTGGGCTCACTTTGGGATACCAAGGAGAATCATCTCATATAGGGATACCATATTTCTCAATTCCTTTTGGACTACACTTTGGGAGAAGATGGACACTAAGTCGAAGAGATGTATAACATTCCATCCACAAACAAATGGGTAGAAATAAGTAATCAACATGAATTTGGTACAACTTTTGAGGGGTTGCAATCAAAATCATCTGAATACCTGGGATGGAAATGTGATCTACATTCATTACTCTTGTAACATATAAGTCCATACTTTTACTAGTAAGTCCTCTTTTGAAACTTGGTTTGGCTATTTTCCACCTTTTCCCTTAGATGTTGTCTATGGAAAACAAGGAGGAGTGAGAGAAGACATCACATGAGAATCATTGAAAGTGAAGAAATTTGTTGAAAATTTTAGGCATATAAAATTTAAAGCATAGGAGACAATGAAAAAGTCACATGAAAGGTACAAGGACTGACATGATCAACACAGAGAAGATAAATCATTCAAAGTGGAAGACAAAGTTTGGATATGATTGAATAAGGAAAGAATACAAGGTCCTAGTAAGAATACCAAGTCTCTATGGTATGGTCCTTTTGGAGTGTTGGATAAGGTAGGTGATAATGCCTATTGACTCATTCTAGTCCCATATATGAACATTTAATTAGTAGTGAATGTGCAAAATATAAAACTCTTTGAGCCTTCCATGTTGGATTAGGAAACTCAAGAGTAAGTCCTACCTACCATAGAGGACTTAGTGCCTAAAGTTAAAGAAAATTTGGTAGAAATAACAAGTCTAGAACTACAAGACAGGGGAAGCATGACCTTTGGCATATCATTTTGAAAGGACAACTTCTAGGCAAGGAAAAATGGTACTCCAAGAAGAAGGTAGAAGAAAAATATATTCACCTCATTCAAAAAAATATTTTGGGGACCAAAATCCTCCCTAAATAGGGATGTATGATCCAAAATGAATCATTACATAATTTGTCATCTATATTAGTACTTTTTGGGTGGAAAATTGGAGGAGTTGGCCTGCAAGGCTGATTTTCTTGGTAGGCCCTAGTTTGGAAATATGGAGTTCAAAACCTTGTCAAGCCATTTTGAGGAATCAAATGGAATATTCAAGGGTAAAAAATTGAAGGCATAACAACTAGTGGTAAGAGTTTCTAGTGGGAGAAAAATCAACAAAAATATTTCAACAAGATAAAAACATTATTAGTCAAGCATGAATTCTCACATTTTCTTACTTGTAGAAGTCTTTCAAAGTGGAGATAGATTCAAGTGGGTATGTTACGAGAGTATTTTTTATGCAATAAAGTAAATTGATATGCCATCATTCTAATATGTTTCATGGAGAAGTTTTGAATTACCCTACATATGATAAGGAATTATATGCCCTAGTTCATGATGTTAAGAAGTGGAAGAACCATCTCATGGCCAAGGAAACAATTATCCACATTGATCATAAACCATTTTAGTATTTGTAAGCCTGGAGTAAGATTCAACAAATCCTACATTAAAAGTGGATGGGGTTTTTGCAATAGTTTCATCTAGTCATCAAGTATAAGAGAAACACTAATAAGTTGGTGGACATGCTTTCAAGGCCACCCACATACATCTTTGGAAACTCTTAGGCACATGGAGGCTTTCACCCATGATGCATACAAAAATGAATACATAGAGAATTAGTATTTTAAAGAGGTATTTCAATAGCTACAGGGAAAAAATCATATAGAATAAGGTGATGATAAGACTAACTATCATCTCCAAAGTAGGTTTCTCTACAAGTTAGACAATCTTTGCATTCCTAAGAAAAACTATTGTAGCTTATTAGAGAGTCTCACACCTCCAAGGATGAAAGACATTTTGGTGTTGGGAAGTTGGTTTCCAACTTACAAAGGGAATTGTATTGGCCCAAAATTGAAGAATATCCATCTTGGTATATTAGAGGATGCATGATTTGTTGTATCATCAATCCCAATAATAGGAATAAAGGTCTATACCATCCTTTACCTATACTCACTCAACCTTGGGAAAGAATTTCTATGGATTTTGTGGATGGGTTTCCAACAACCAAGAAGGGGCATGACTATCTATTTGTGGTATTTGATGGGTTCAACAATATTTTCATTGTCATTCCTTGTCGAAATAACATCAAAGTACAAGAAGCAACAAACATGTTCTTTGAATAGGTCTGGGTGAACTTTGGGATACCAAGGAGAATCATCTTATATAGGGATACTATATTTCTCAGTTCCTTTTAGACTATAGTTTTGTAGAAGATGGACACTAAGTTGAAGAGATCTATAGAATTCCATCCATAGATAGACAGGAAAACAAAAGTAGTCTTTGGTACAACTTTTGATGGGTTACAATCAAGAACATTTGAAGACTTGGGATGGAAATATAAACTAATACATTCAACAGTCTTATAATAGAGAAGTACATACTTCTATTGGTGAGTCCCCTTTTGAAACTTAGTTTGGGTATTTGACACGCTTTCCCTTGGATGTTGTCTATGGAAAACAAGGAGGAGGGAGGGAAGACATCACCAAGAGAAACATATAAAGAAGAGAATGAAGAAGTATGTTGAAAATATTAGGAAAATCCACTTTCAATTATAAGAGACGCCTAAGAAGTCATAGGAAAGGTACAAGGTATGACATGATCAACATAAAACAAAGAACCCATTCAAAGTGGGAGACATATTTTGATTACACCTAAATAAGGAAAGACTATGGGGTTGCGATAAGAAGGTAGAGGATCTGTGGTATGTTCCTTTTCAATTATTGGAAAAGGTGGGTGATAATTCCTACAAACTCAGTATACCCCCATATATGCACATTTACTTTGTAGTGAATGTGGAGAATTTAAAAATCCTTGATCCTTCCATGTTGGATTAGAAAACTAAGGACTAGGTCCTACCTTCCATAAAGGACATAGTGCCCAAATATCGAGTAGAGTTGCTAGAAATAATAAGTCTATAACTACAAGATAGGGGCAACAAGAACTTTAGAAAATTGGGTTGAAAGGAGAACTTCCAGGGAAGGAAAAATGGTACTCCAAGAAGAAGGTATGGGAAAATTTTCCTCACCTCATTTAGTAAAATATTGGGGACCAAAATCCTCCCTAGATGGGAACATATAATCTTGAATGGATCATAATATAATTTTTCATCTATCCTGGTAATTTTGGGGTGGAAAACTGGAGAAAGTGGCTTTTAGAGCCCATTTTACTAGTAGGTCCTAGTTTTGAAATTTGGGGTCTGAAACCTTCTTGATCCATTTTGAGGCATCAAACATAATGTTTTGGGGTAAAAACGTTGGAATCATATCTTGTATCCTCTTGACATTTTTCTTCACACCAAGACCTTTCCAATTGTGTGAAAATCCCCTCAATTGAATCTTGTATGCATAATTTCTATCTTTTGCAAGTTGACCTACCTTGTTGAACACCATGGTATGAGTGGATGCCATGTTATCCCCCATTAATCACACATGTTGGGATATCGACAAGTGGAATTTCAAGAACATTCTATAAGGTCCAAAACATTATCATTAATTAAGGGTTGAGGATGCAAAAACCTTAACCCTAGATGTCTATCCAACTATGTTAAATACCAAGCCATAAAGAGGAGAAATGGTTGCATTCTTTAGCATTGTACTTGTTCCATAGTTGAGCAGAGCATCTATGAGTGGTATTTTGAGAGAAGAATAGAGGAGGTATGATATTTTGTAGCAATTGTTTAGGCCATAGTAAACTCCATAGTGAGTGTCCCTTTCTTTGTATTTGCATTTTCATAAATGAAGAAAAGAGAGAAGATAATAGATCTCACCTTCTAGCTAGGTTTTCTCCAATATCAAGTTTCCTAGGATACACATTGTGTTCAATGGTGTGGATGGTGTGTTTATTTTCTTGTTCTTTCATTTTGATTTCAATTGTTTCATAAATTCAAGCACTAAGCTAGTAATGATTAAATTTGAGAGCCAAGGAAATAAACCTTCATATTAGAATATTTTAGTATAATACCATATCTATTGAGACATACTGTTCCAGTGGAATATCCATGACAATTTATAGATCATTACCACTTTCTAATTTTTATTTTTTTTTGTAAATTTTAATTTACAAATAATTAGCACTAAAATTGATGATTAAGTTGATGCCAAATATGATGTTAAATGCAACTTGACACTTGGCACTAAACGTAATGATAAACTCAATATTAAACCCAATGCTAACTGCATTGGTAAAGTCAGTGCTAAACCCAATGCTAAATATGAAAAGTGGTTTAATGTAGACTTATGTGCTAAGAAAACACTCCAACTTGAAAAAAATGTAATACAATTTGATGTTAAAATCGATGCTAATAACCTATTTTATTGTAAAGGAACAAGACACAAACATAAAAAGGTTGTGGTTCAACTTATGAGTACATAAATATTGCCATCAATTCCACCAATGATAAGAATAAGAGAAATATCCTTACCACCACACTGAAATCTCTAATCGTGACTAGTTTTCATATTGTGATGGACTAATTAGAATAATTAATCTATTCCTAAACGTAGAATACTCCAAAGCCACAAAGAAAGTTGTATGAGAAGAATGTACTAATGACCTTTAAAGCATGATGATTTTGATAATGTGTTTGGTGTTTTATCTCATGCAATACCTTACTAATAGTTAAGTTACTTTTGTAACTTAAAAGGGAATCGATTGTATCATACTCAATAACAACATAATATTGGTTCCCTTGCACTCATATTTCTTCTTAAGATTAAATCATTAGTACTAAGGATAGGTAATCATTAGTACTAAGGATAGGTAAGTAGTGCCTACATCCTATGTGGAATTCAATTTTTTTTTTTATCAATTTTTAACATCATTAATATACATGGACTAGGAGGTGGTGTTTGAACACGGAAATTGTTATGTGTATAAACAAACTCAAATATCAAATAATTTGAGATATAAATTATCTTAAATAAGTGTGTAAACAAACTCAAGTTTCAAATTAGAAAGAAAAAGAAAGTAATTTATAGGGAGGTTGTGATTTTATAAAGCAATGGATCTAACAAAGGAATCATTTTAAATTATTAATCATCATCTTCAATCTTCCACATTAATATTACAATCTTGTCTAAAGCATGTGAGCTTAGTAATACTAACTATGAGTGATTAGAAAATGATTTTCTTTAGAGTAAAGTAAATGATGACACACCATACTATGTATTTAAAATTAAAACACCTTTCTCTCTTCTCATTCTTCAATCTAATTGAGATTTCCCAATTGTACATGGATTTGATCTTCACATCCATATACAAAACAATTTTTGAAATAACATTATATATACATAAACCTCTAGGAAAATCAAGACTAGATTATAGGCATTCTTATGTTTATAAAATACATTATATAATAGTTAGAATAGGATTATAAAACAAAAATAGAAATGAAACTCAAACATGCTTATATAAAAATTTCAAGAATTTGCTCAACACAAGGCCACTACCCTACAACGGTTGGATTCAGAGATGATTTTAGGGGCTAAATTTCGTTCATGGGCTAATTTTCCATGGTTTTTCCAAAAATGAGATTTGCTATTTTAAAAATGATTCGCCCAAATTCTATAGGATAAAATTATTTTACCTTAAAAATCGCCAAAATTTTATAAAAACTATATAAAATACTCATAAATTTGAATATTTTTATAAAAATAACTCCAAAAATTTATAGTTGACATATGAAAGATTAGTAAGATTCACCAAGGTTTCTACATTTTAAAATAAATTTCCATTTTTAAAATCATCCTTGGTTGGATTCACTCAAAAATAAGATTTGTTAGAAGAAGAGAAAAACCCACAAAAAAGAAAAACACACCAAAAATTAGTGGACAAAGTGTTGAGAAAATTTTCTTAAATAAAAATATCTCTTGTAGTAGAGTTACCTACTATAATCAAATACTATACCTATTAGCACACCATGGAAATGATAGCATGCATCATGCAACATTAATTTTCACTATCTTAATTTAAAAAGCATTGGACATACCCATCCAAATTGTATATGGATGGTTAGATATACTACTTCATCACCTCATACTCACAAATTGAAAGCTTTAAGGTTTAAATATTTATTATTTGTAAAATCTATTCGATTAAGTGCACTTTTTCCATGAATAAGTATTCATGCAAAACAATGTATAACACACCATGACGAATGTTTAGAGTATTATAGATATATTACACATGAAAATATGAAGAGAATGCCGAGTGAGTTGAGTATGCTAATTTATAAAGAGAATAATCCATAAGGACTTGGACTTTATTATATATGAATAGATTTGTTTAATATAATTTATTTCAATTTAAAAGGATTTGGATTCGACTATTATATTTTTTTGAAATTTTATAAAAAAAAATTGGAATTTTTTACATTTATAATATTTAAAATTGGAGGAACATTGAATGAAATAAGAAATCAATTTCAAAATCTTCTTCTAGAAACTCAAAGAGTTATACCTTTCAAAGTGACTCACCAAACTAAAACTTTATTATTATGTATAAATACATTTGTTTATTATAATTTATTCGAATCATTTTATTATATATAAATATATTTGTTTAATATAATTTATCCGAATCATTAACTACGTAAAGATTTTAAAAAAGTCTAAGCCTGGTAATCATCCAATCAAGTATAAGTACAGAATAATTTAATGTGAGAGAACCAAAAGTGTCCACCTTAAATTAGATGTGGATCGAATATGGTGAATATGATTATAATTAAATAAGTGTATAAGTGGTTTAGTCAATCCGAATTTACTTTAATCATCCCATGGTTTGTCCATACTTTGATTAAATGAGATTCATATTGAAAATTGTTCATAAAAGTTATTCTCAATGGCCAGCCATTTTCTTTCTTGGGAAATTTATACTTGATGTCAAGAGAAAAGTATAAAGTATAATGGGTGTTTATGTATCATCCCTAGTCACATCATTTGACTGAATTAATATCCATTATATAATGTTAAGATATTCCCCATTATCAATGTTGTTTAAAACTAGAAATAGTAAATTAAGAAACTAGAAGAGTAGGACGATAGTAAAAAAACAAAGTTACCTTATCTAAGATTACCATGGTATGAAAAAATAGATTATATAATGAATGGATGAAGAAAATTACAAATTAGAACAATAATGGATGCATAAAAAATGAAAATAGAATATTCTTTGTCGAGAGAAAGGTGAAAAGTGGAACAAGAAATATATATTTATGTGACATGTAACTTCCTTTGGTACACTATATCAAAGGAATTAATGCTAATATCAAATTCAATAATTAAGGTTAATAAGCTATATTTATAAAATAAGAATACAAATTATTAAAAAAATTAATTAATTTATTTTTTAATTTAAAAATAAATTAACTAAGTAAACATTAACAAAAACTTAAAGTTTATATAAAGAATTTAGAAAGAGCTTATTAATAGGTTGTTATATTTATTAGAAAATTGAACTAAGTTATTCTCTTAATTAATTAAGAGCATTAAAACATTTTAAGGTTTATCATGTTTTACAAACAATATTTTTGGATAATGTCATAATATTATAAGTAATTGTAATAAGATAATGTCCGTAATATTATAAGTAATTGTAATAAAAGAATTTAAGCATAGTTTAGCATTTTGAAGAATTATCATTTCTATGCAATCTAGAAACTTAAACCAAGGATTCCACATGAATCTTTACTTTAATAACAGATGTTTCATTAATCTTTTCTACATGGATTGAAGATGTGTTGAAACCCTCTAGCCAACTCCAAATTCAATAATGTACAATCGTTTTTATTTTAATCTTTTTTGTATGGATTGAAGATTTATATGTTGAAACCTTCTTACTAACTCCAAATTCTATAATGTATCATTTTTATTTGTATTGTCCCGCATAAGATAACATTAATTGATTCAATATTTCTCACCTATCTTAGCCACATCTAGTAAGAACTCCTACTCTATTTTTGTTTGCTATGCTACTTCGATATTTTATTACTTGCATCCCAATTTTGCTTGTGATTATGACATAGCTCCACTTTTTGCACGTGAATCACTTTTTCTTAAAAGAAGACAAGCATCTCGTGTTCAATGATGAAAACCTATTTAGTTGCTTTCTATTTTTTAGTGCCTTCTTTCCCTTTGCACTAAGAGAACCGATGTTTGTATTTTATAATTATTTTTAATCTTTGTAATAATTTCAATATTTAATATTTAAAAAGAAAGAATCAATATAACAATAAAAAATATCTAAAAGATGAGAATTAAGAAAGAAATTCTACAAAAGGATCCAAGAGTTAAGGCAAGAAAGAGTTAACCATGATAGAAGATGGCATATAAATAAACCATCAAACACGTTCTCCACCATTACCTTTGAGTTGTTACCTTATTAAAAAAAATTATTTTTCCCTTAACAATTAATCAATCTGTAACACCTCTATTTTTTTTTTGAAGTAAGTATATATATAAAAAAAAATTCAGAGACAAAAATTATAGTAGCGCCATGTTTGTTCGAGGACTGTAATTATTGAATTGCCTCGAGGGAAACCAATTCAACCAATGCCTTTTAAACCAAGACCGACCCCAAATTCAAACATCAGTTTTAAACATCTGGAACCGAATTGCCCCATGGGGAAATCGATTCATCCGACCTTCTAGATCATATAGAGACAAAAAGAGAATTGTCCAGAAGTAGAGTTGTCAAAACATAAACAAAACTAAAAACATGCCATGCATTCTGACACCTATGTAGATGTCGTGGCTCATGTAGTCAACGTGTTGCGTGCCACATTGTCTAATGTTGGCACCTAGAGAGCCAAAGACGAGACGACTGTTGCATTGTCCACTACTGACATTTGGAGAGTCGGAACCATGACCGCCACTAAGGTCATTGGTGCACTGGGTGTTTGTTCTGTGGAGTGTCGAGTGCCTTGCAGATAAGAGAGTAGTTGTAGAATTTGTGTCCCCTTCTTATCTAGTATTTCCAAACGAAACCGTAAGTCGTCCACCTCCTTGCGGACCTCGAACACCAGGTCTTGCGCACCTCGAACACCAGGTCTTGCGGAGGTAGGTTACAAGGAAGATTCCAGGTCCGACAATGGCCCTGGGGAAAATCCCAGTGAATTCCCCAGGAGGTCGAACCACTTGACTCGAAAATACCATGGCAAGGACAAAGGCAGGAGGCTTCTATGGATCTAAGAGGACTGGCCAGAGGAGGAGGACATAGAAGGTAGAGATTTGTGTGAAGGTGTGGGGGCAGGCTGAGGTCGAATGGCCATGCGTGGCCTATTTTGGTACCAGGTTGAGTGCCACTTGGATTTTCCCTGCAGTCGAGGCATGGCCGACATAATAAGAAGGTAAGCATGAACTGAGAACTGGCTAATGCAACAAGTGAGAGCCAGTGAGGAGTGCAGACCGAGTGGTGGCTCCGTTGATAAGAGGAAGAACTGATGAACCAACTGAGGAGCGCCATGGTATGAATAATGTTGGAGAGGGAGGACACACACGCACAGAGGTGACCACAATAAAGGAAGGTTCATTCATCAGATGAGGAGATAGAGAGGAGTGCACTCGAAGTGTTAATGACATGTCGGGTGGAGTGAGGGTTGCTTAAATTCATGGTGTGGGAGGAGGGGAGGAGCATGCACCAGTCATGTGACTGGTACAACATTGGCAGGCATCGTCCCCTCCTCTGTAATATTCGAGATATAAAAAAGTATGCATAACATAAATAAATATCTAGAAATGGAAAATGAACAACAATATAACCATAACAACACCACAATAATACCAAAATGATACCAGAATAATACCAGAAAGAGCACTTTGATTACTAAGAGAAATGTTCACCTGCCTCTTCGAGGGGGCAACCTCTAGCAAATAAAATCTCTATTACAATAATATCCAAGACAAGAGTTCTCATACCCTTGACTTCTATTTATACTAAGTATGTCTATAAAAAGAACCATCTAAAGGAAGATCCTTCTAGAAGTGAAAGCTTCTATTAGGTCTTCTTACATTGGACTTATTCTTCCTTATTTCTAGGCCTTATTAATATTGAACTTTATTACATGGAAATATATTATTCTACCTACGTGAGGGTTTAGGTCCCTAACATGTCCTCCCCTTTAAAAACAACCTCGTCCTCAAGGCTTGAGATGGGGAAATTGCTGTAGAATGGTAGTTGGTTCCCAAGTGGCATCTACTAGAGTTGTATCTTTCCACTGGACTAACACTTCCTTAATGGTTCGTTGATGCAGTAGACACTCATGTTGGTCCAAAACTTCTTGTGGTTGTAGCCAAATGGAGCCTTCTTCATCCAACTCGAGAAGGTTGGTTTGAGTTTGGCACTTAGTTCGAATCACCTTTTTTAAGGTGGAAACATGAAAAACAGGATGGAGCTTAGAATGACTGGCAAAGATAAATGATAGACCACCTGTCCCACATACTTGAGAATGGTATAATACCCATAAAATTTGGGCTCCAGTTTCTGACAATGGTCATCCTTGAGGGAATTTTTCTTGTAAGGTTGCAGTCAAAGAAACACCTGATCCTCTTCTGCAAATTGACGTTCAGAGTGACCTTGATTTGCTTTTTTCTTGATGCGATTTTGGGCCATGACCAAATTCTCTTTGAGGGTATGAAGAATAGCCTCTTGAACTATAAGAGTTTGGTCAACTACTTGGACCTTCGAGACACCTGGAAAATATGAGAGAACTGAAGGTGGATTTTTTCCATATACCTCTTCAAAAGGAGTCATGCGCGTAGCTATATGGTACGAAGTGTTGTACCACCATTCAATGAGGGGTAACCATTAAGCCCACTGATTCTATCTTTCTAATGAAAAACACCTCAAATATGTTTCCAAACAATTGTTGACAACTTCAGTTTGACCATCAGTCTGGGGATTATAAGTTGTGTTGAGATGAAATTGGGTGCCATGTAGTTTGAACAGTTCTTGCCAAGGATCGCGATTAGAAACAATAGAATGCGGCATGCCATGAACCTTGAAGACCTAATCCATGAAAAGTTGAGCCACAGTGGATGTTGTAAATGGGTGTTGAAGAGCACAGAAATGAACATACTTGGAAAGATGATCAACTACCACCATAATGACTGATTTATTACCCGATTTAGGTAGGCCTACAATAATATCCATAGAGATATCCTACCAAATAGCAGGTGGAATTGAAAGTGGTTGTAGTGTGCTAGGAGATTTGACTGTTTCTCCCATGTTGCATTGACACACATCATATTCAACCATAAAATTATGAACATCCAGTTTCATACCCTCGCAGAAAAAAGAACATTTGACCCTATCATAGGTTTTGGTAAACCCCAAGTGCCCAGTTGTGGGTGTAGCATGAAGCTCAGAAAGTACCATGGATTTAATTTTTTACTATTTACTTAAATACAAATGACCTTTGTATCGAAGCTCATCATTGAGCCAAGAGTACCCTGGGGAAACTGGAGAATTGGACTGCAATTGTTGTATTTGATGTGAACTTTTGGGATCGTGTAGCCTTTCCTGGAGAACAACTTGGAGCCAATATGGTACAATGAAAGTGTTAAGGTCCTAACCCACACATAGGTAGATCAATGTATTCAGATGTAATAAAGGTCAATATTAATAAGGCCTTTCAATAAAATAGAATAAAACAGATGTAAGAAGACCTAATAGAAGCTTCCGCTTCTAGAAGGATCTTCCTCTAGATGCTTCTCTTAATAGACATATTTAGTATAAATAAGGGTTGAGGGTATGAAAACCCTAGCTTGGAGATTATTGTAACAGAGTGTTGCTCGACTGGAGGTTGCCCCCTCGAAGAGGCTTGTGAACATTGCTTTCTGAATCAAAGTGCTATTTTAGTTGTTGTTCTCATATTATTTATGTGTTATTGTGGAGATTATGCTGGTTATATTACTATTATTCTGCCATTTCTAGCATTTTATTTCTGTTCTGCGTATTTATTATACATGGTATCTTACAAGTGGTATCAGATCACTTACCTTGGTAGAAATTATGGGTATTTTTTTTTCCAGGGTAGAGACGTATTCTAGTGTCTTTAAGCCACAGAGATCTGTCATTACACGCATAAACCCGCAGTTGAGGGATTCATACACACAGGAAATACAAGTGGTTCTTAAGCGCACATCTATTGGCCACCCTTGTAACCCCTGTTGGTACCCCTTCGAGTGGTAGTGCATCAGACAACACTTGTGTACCGATCGACCTAGATTTCCTGAAGCCCTCTTTAGATAAACCTATCAGCCGTCGGACTGCTATAGTGTCACCAAGAACAGCACTCAGGAAGATACTCTCTAGTACCTGGGTAGTCGGGTAGTACGGCTAAGGGTACAGTCTATCCTCCTCAGTTAGTGCCCTGAGATATTGGACCGAGTACTACTGTTGGATCTCGCACGTATATCAGAGAGCTATAACACAAGGCAAACCCTTGTCTGTAGAACCCTTGAATACCTAACCCTTGGGGAACATAAACATAAACATAAACAAATTAAACCGACAAGATCTCTTGCTGCGCATTTGTGTTCAGGTTGCCAAGTAAATACACATTTCTTTCTGGTTAAGAATTTGGGGATTTCAGCATTGCAGCATTCTTCAGACTGAAGTATAACCCCACAACTGTTAAAAAAAAACGTCTGGAAATTTTTTCACCATTATTTGAGACCTATTCCATTAGATTCATCTTTTCTCCCTTATCACATTCATCCATATCATTTTTCTGCAAAAATTTCTGACCCCGCCCGCTCCCTTTTCAGTTCACCCATCTTCATGGCCCATACCTGTAGCCAAGAACTGGAGTCTCACTTCAAAACCTTGCAATCTAGTTTCCTTGAGACCCAACAAGAAGTGCAACAACTCAGTGCTACTATTGCCTCCCGTGATACATCCATCAAGACCACCATAAATGCATCCATGCAGTCTGCAATGGTAGAAGTCAAACACGAACTGACCAACCAGCTTGAATCTGTGTTTGCATCACTCTGCACCAAACTCAAGATCCCTATCGATGACCCTTTTCCTGATGCACATACAAAGACTAAAGGTGAAACTTCTTCCCATTCCCATACCTTTCAGCCCCATCACTTTCAAAGGGACATACGCCTTCCGCGGGTGGATATAACCAAATTTGATGGCTCGGACCCCACTGGTTGGGTCACCCAAATGGAACATTATTTCTCTCTCTACAACATTACATATGACTTGGCCAAACTCCAGTATGGTGTTCTCCATCTAGATCAAGAACGCTAGCAATGGTGGTAATGGAGAAAAACTTCCCATCAAGGGTATATTTCTTGGACCCAATTTGTGACTGAGCTTTATGAACACTTTGACACTGACACCAACCATTTGGGATGTTTGACAAAATTGAAGCAATCAGGAACAATAGAAGACTTCATAGCTGCATTTGAGCACTTGGCTTTTCGAACAGAGGGCATGACTGATGCTTTCTTTCGAGAGTGTTTTATCAGTGGCCTCAAGGAGGAGATTTGGGCCCATGTCCTCATGGCTCGACCTACGACTTGGGTGGAGGCTACTAAAAAATCTAAAGAAATTGTTTCCACTCAAAATTGTAAGCCTTCCTTTATCCCTCGCCCTAAACCAGTAAACCCCACTACTCCCTCCACCCCATTAAAGATCCAAAAATTGACCAGGGCTGAAATGGATGAACGCCAACTCAATTCCTCTGTTATAATTGTGTTAAAAAATATTTCCTGGGCCACAAATGTAAGGAACAAAAGCTTTTTCTGGCCATCTCTGAGGATATTCCAGAAGAGGATGTTGACACTTCCCTTGTGCTCGAGTCACTAGAAATCACTGACATAAACCCTCCCTCCGACCCTCCCAAAGTGGAACTGATCATTTCCCACAATGCTCTCATCGACTTCTTTGCCCCCCAAACCCTCAAGTTAATCAGTTACATCAAGCACCGAAAGGTCATCATTCTAGTTGATAGTGGCAACACTGTTATAACCCTAAATTGCACCATCCATGCTTACCTGGCATCGGGCCAACTCATTGCCCTTCATTGCCAAAGCCATGCTGAACAAACTCTTTAAAAACCTCTTAAATTAGGTAACCCGCGCCCTAACCCTTTACTGGGCGCGTTGGAATGCTGGCAGGCCTTCTGCTGCATGCGTTGGAACGCTGGCTAGCCCACTACAGCCCGCGTTTACCTAACAAAGCACAAAATCAGGAAAGTTTCCGACGGAACGAAAAGCTTTGGGTTAGTTAACTGGAACTCCTAGCCATGCATGGATGAGAGTTCATCCAAAACCCTATCTCCTTCTAGCCTATAAAAGAAGGGGTAGGGGTACTATTCAGAGGAGGAAAATCATAGCAAAGAAACTCTGCCCAATTGCCGAATCCGTATTGTCCCAACCCTTTAGCCTTTCCTCAAGCTTTAGGAGAATTCAAGCAAAGCAATTGGAGGACAAAGAAGAGGAGGAGCCCAGGATCAGGATCAAGGAACGGTGGTTGATCTCTATTATCATTGTAAGTTGATTCATCTTGAGATTAATAAAGAGTACTTTTCCCGTCCCAATGCACGAGTCTTATATGTTTTATTCGATTTATGCTTAATCTCTAACCCTCTAGTAGAACAATAGCATGCATGCGTAGTTTTGTATTGATTGCAGGATCGCTTTTTGGAAGGAGAAACAAAAGCAAAGGGTATAAAGCGCAACGAAGGATCTATACCAACCGTCTATAAAAAAGGTTAGTTGGTTCTTTCCATGTTTGCATGTGAAAAAGGGTTTTAGGTTTGGGGTAGAAGGTTAAAAGTAATTTCTTAAGGGTCATGATCTGCATGCAAGTTTAAGCCCTAGCTTGTTAGTCCGTAGGGTGCAATTTCCCCACAACAAAATTGGCGACTCCACTGGGGAGATTTACTCTTAGGGTTTCCAGATTTAGTTAAAGGTTTTTGGGTAGTTCAAAGAAGTAGAGTTTCAATTTCTTTGTTTATTTGTTTTCTGTTAGGTCAAAGATAGCAGGGAACCTGGTTATCAATACCAGTTTTTCCTTGATTGTTCCTTGACATTTATTATCGAGACACACAGAGGTACACGCGACCTGCAGAAGGCCTGCACGCGTGTAACCCACGCCCTAACCTTCTGTAGCCCACGTTTGAACGCTTGCTGCAGAGGTTTCAGTAGCGTGTAGGACTCAGGAGGCTTGAGAGACAATCTCCTCTTCCCTGTCAGAAGTTTACCTTCTCAGGGGGCTTTCTGGATCCTGTCTGGGTCTTGCTGGTTTACTGTCTTGTTTTCAGTCTGCCTCACTGTGTTGGTTATTCTTTGCATTTGTTTTCTTTTTGAAAATCTTTCTTTTTTGTTAAAGGAAAAGAATCCAAGCCCTTTAGAGACCCTGGTTGTCAATACCAGAGGCCCTTTTCAGGTCTGGGTTGCCTTTGTGTTGTTTAATATTAGCTTTTATACAGACCCACGACCTGTTCAAGTTTAGCTCGTGGGTACCCGTGCGCTGTTATAGCTCAGCACGCGTTTGCACGCGTGCTGTTTCAGTGACAGTCGTGGGCTTGATTGGTAGCTTTTCAGCTTGGGTGGGGCATTCATCCCCTCTTGTGGTGAGAAGAGCTCCTCTCAGGGGTTTAGAGTCTGGGGCTGCACAGTCAGCAGGTTAGGACCTCTTATCCTTAGCATGTGTTTTATTAGTTGATGTTTTGATAGAAAAGACAAAAGAAAAAAAAATTATGTTATGGTTTTTAGACAAGTGTTAGAATCAGTGCTGTCTTGATTGCTTTTTCGCATTTTTGCTCTGATTCTTTTGCAATATGCGCTTTAAGCCAGAGTTTTATTTTCGTTCTCTTGGTTTTGTGCTTGTCAGTATTTTCCCTTGTTGTGTGATTTTGCAATTAAATAAAAAAAAAAATTCTTGTTTCATTCTCTTCATGGTTTGAAGATTGTGTTGTTGCATCAGTAGCTAGGAAGAAGTCTTTTTTCATAAGTTTTTGCACTGCATTTAGAGTATAAGTAGCTCGCAGATTTGAGTGAAATTACTTGGTGTTTTCTACATGAGATCTTAGGAAAGTTGAAAAGAAAAGAAGTCTTTCTTGTTGAAAAGTTGTTGGTTTTGCATTTTTTGTAAAAGTTTTTGTTTCCAAGCATTTCTTGTTCATTTTTCTTTGAGTATTTACACACCATCAGTTTCACTTTCACACCTTGTGACTTAAAAATCCCATTAAAAGCAATGCTAATTAAAATCAATTAGACTTTTTTGTTTGTAGGGTGCATACACTAGCTCAGGACTAGGGCCTTGGAATAGGTTGGAGAGTAAATTCTCCAAGGCCACTCAAACCAAACATTGGAGTCTGTCAATAGGGAGTGTAGAAGTCCAGTTGCGGAAAGTTATCCAGGACCCCCCTCTAACACAGGGGCTAAACACGAGGTCGCGTAAGGAAAGGTAGCGGAGATAACCCCTCCAAAGCTGGACCGAGCATAGTGGAGAACACATATCGAGGATTTGTTGAGGGATTCCATCATTTGCATTTGCCACGGAGCTTCGTGGGTCTCAAATCTGTTCGAGGTCCTCAGTTGTCTTCCGGACCATTTGCTCTCGATACCCTTGACTGGTTTCAGGCTTGATACCCTGCTCATTGTGGTCTACCCGACTATCGACTGTACCTGCCTGGTGACTGTTCACGTGCTGGCAAACTAGTTGCCAATATTTTCTAGGGACATACACAGGTGACTGCGGGGGTATACCGCAGTACCTAGGACAGACATCGGGACATGCTTTACAGAGTATACCCAGAGGGTGCTTCCATATTCGAGTTGCACTTGCACCGGTAAGTTGCTCTAGTGTTGGTTGTTGTAACTGTTCTTCCAACTAGTTTAGTGCTTGCTTGATTTATCTGTTAGGGGCTTTCTTTTAGTGTGTGTTACTGTTTGTTCATGTAGAATACCTTATCGTGTCGTGAATCTTCTCACACAGTGGAGGATTTAGAGCTCCGCCGGTCACGAAGGCTTCTGGGTCTGTCGCCGGTTATACTGGAGCCACCCCCGCCACCATTGAGGTGGAAGCTAGACCAAAGAGGGTCTTTCGAAGCAACCGGGTTTCAAACCATTGAGCCCGAACAACTCCTGGAGGAATCAACCGCCAATATTGGATCGGTTGAAACCTCAAACACTGATACTTGGCTGGACATTATTGTGCCAATTCAATTTTACGAACGCCTATCAGCACCTAACCCAGTTATGGAACCAAACTCTGTTACTTCAACTGGGAATTCTTCCATTCCCATCATTGTTGCTACCACAGGAGAAGCCTCTCCTAACTTGCCTTTGTCGACGCTCCAGGCCACCATGGTCTCGGTCGCAACTACGTTGCACAGTGGACCGACCCCATCTATCGCGGCGGCCACACCTCCTTACACACCTAGTGCGACAGGCCCTCCATTTTCATACGATATGCCTAGTTCAGGTACAAGTCCTGCACTCACTTCCTCCACTTTATAGACTTTGGGTCTGGGGGCAGGGAGCTCTAACGCTCCTCTGCAAGGTCAACTTGGAGGCATTCCTGTCCCTTTCAATGCTTTTCCTTACGCCGGGGGTCATATCCCTCCTTCGTCCCCTTCGCTTAGTGGATTGCATCAGCAGTCCGTTGGGCAGCCTGCACACACGAGTTCATTTGGAGCCAGGAGTCAAGGAACACCTGTGCAAACTCTGCCGGTAGGTTCATCACTGTTTGTTTGGAACAGGACGTTTGGTAATAACACTTTCGCATCCACTGCTTTCCCATCTGGGGGCACACCCATTTTTGGACAGTCTACTCTGGCACAGGGTACTATTCCTACGCTGGGGGCACATATACCAGGACCTTGGAACTCAGCACAAGGATCCGTTCCATCCTCTAGAATGCCATTCTGGGGTAATTCTTTCCACAGCCAATGGAAGCCTGGACCAACTTCTATGCCTCTTCCATCAGGACCGGCATGGGGTAATCCGTCCCAAAGTTCGTCAAACACGCTGAATTCCCAACATCCTATGTCCTTCATGGGGAATCAACAAATGATGTCTCCTCAAATGCAAAACCCTTACGCAGGTCAGGGCCATGGTTTCTACCAAAACCCGGGCCAGCAGCCAAACTTTTCCTGGCAACCTGGTGCCAGTCAAACTCCAGGACCCTTTTATCCCAGCTATCAGCAGCAACCTAAACTACCTTTCTTGGCGATGTTACACTTGCCCGATTTGACACTGTTGTTGAATGATCCTATCTGTCACGATCCGCATTGGCCTCCTATGCTGACAAAGTTGCCTTAGGACATCCCAAAGTTCAAGGCCAAGCCTAATGAAGATCCAGGTGATCACATGACTACTTTCCACCTTTGGTGTTCATCTAACTCACTGAAAGATGACTCCGTCCAGTTGTGATTGTTTCAACGCACTCTTATTGGGAGTGCCGCGAAATGGTACATAGAGCTTGATCGTTCACGATATTCTTTTTTTGGTGAACTGGCGATGGCTTTCCTTAACCATTTCCAGTTACCTATGAGATATGACGTCGGCACAGAGTTGCTAGCCAATTTCTCGCAGATGATAGAGGACCATATCTCGGATCATATTCGAGAGTGGCGACGCCGAAAGAGTCTTATCAAGGTACCCATCCCCCCAGCATTCCTGCTTGAGTGGTTCCTTAAGTCTTTAGATCCGCATTTATCCAAAGACGTCGCGACTTCAGGGGTTTTCTCCGAGGA
>JASDQU010099717.1:106119-238593 GCA_032191745.1 Picea mariana | reverse complement strand
AGAGCCGGACCACATGCTGATGGTATAGTTGGTTCGGCACAAACCAAGCCCGCTGAGCAATTGACAAAACAATTGCAACAGTTATCTATACAACACTCAGCGGCCAGCTAGACTCTTGCTTTGGCTGCTCCTCCTACCCAAATGTCGGAAGTACACTCCGTACAAACGACTAACCCAAAGGCCACCCAGCAGCCTGAAGGGAAGAAAAAACAACGCAAGAAGGGTAAGGGGGATAAGAAACCCACTGATAGTGTTGGCGAGGGAACTACGAAAAAGAGGAAGGTGAGGTATCCGTGCAACTTGTGTGCAGAAGACCACCCAACCCATCTCTGTCCTCGAATTGCGGAGGCCCAGAAGTTTGTCACACAGCAACAACAAGCCGTGTTGACTAATCCCTTTCAGCATGGGCAAAATTTAACTCAAGCCTCTACAAGTGACGAGGTGGGCAGCCAAAAAAAATGCCCTCCCCCAAACATTTCATCTTCCGCGAACGTATATATGGTTAAAAGTGATGCTTTAATAACAACTAGAGTGCACGACTATAGCAAACCAAGCACCTCTGAAAAGGACAAAGAAGCCGAGATCCCATCTCTTCCTCTACAGATCGAGAAGACGTTGGGTGAAACAATGACACGCATCCCAAAAGGTGTGTTTAAGCGAGCTTCTCACAATCCAAATGCAAGGGCCACCCAGAACTACTCTATGGTGGAAGATTTATCACAAACCCCTTGTGCTATGTCCGCTTTGGAGGTCCTCCAAAGTTTCCCTGCTCAGCAAAAAGCCTTGTTGACTGCTTTAGGCTCTACTGAGACTTGTAACCCAGGTACCATCATGTTAGATATGACTGACTTGAAACCTCATTTGCCTTACCACGTTGCATTTCAAATAGTAGTGGCTCATCCCATGAAAAATTTGACGCAGAATATCTTCCGCACGGTGGTAGACGAGGGCGCTTCGACTTGCGTTATGTCGTTAGCATGGTGGAAATCCATTGGTCAACCTGAGTTGTCTCCGTCACCTACTCTCCTCACTGCGTTCGATGGTCATTCTTTCCGACCACATGGCATCATTCCTTCTTTCCCTGTGCAGTTAGGAGGGAAGACCGTGTGCGTCGAAGTAGAGGTAGTTGATGCCCCCATCGACTACAATCTATTGTTAGGTCGCAGTTGGACTTATGCAATGCAAGCAATAGTCGCTACAGTTTTCCGAGTCTTATTGTTTCCACATGAAGGCCGGATAGTGACTATTGATCAGTTATCCTTCTCTTGACCTGATCTAGCTCTAGGGGCATCCACAGTTCCCATGGTTGATAATCCTCAAGCCGGTGTCGTTAACATAGGAGTTGGTTTGTACCCATCTTTGATGGGTACTTTCGATTACCCACCTCTTCATGGCGATGTCAAGTTTATATCCACTCACCACAAGGCTGATATTTTTCACATCTCGTCATTTCGCACGACTTACTTTTAGGATCCGTGGATTCTTCCTTCCCCATCAGACATGATCGATGCAACGGGGCATGCAGGCATGTCTACGCCCTTGTCGTCCGCTGAAGTAGTGTACTCTTTGGTTCAGCAAGCTTCAGCTACTCCTGATCCGATTCTCGCACAAGAGTTGGATCCACTCCTAGAGCCTATATGGGCTCAGGGTTCTCTTGCCAACACCGATTCGTTATATTTAGTCTTGCCTTTTGACGAAGCAATAATTGAAGCAATGACTGGTCCGGACAAACCCTGGGAAGATCTTCATCACAGATCATATTTCCTCCCAGAGTTACACCGAATCAAGGTAGGAGAATTCACTATCACCATGACGGGAGATCAGCCTTGTCCCATTAACCTCTTAGCTACACAGGATATTTATGCTAAGGGAAATATGGCGACTATCGCTGCCACGATACCTATCAATATCTCCCGAAACCCCGACATCATGGAGAATGTCTTCGTCGGAGCGGATTTCTCCCCCGAAGAGATTTAGATTTACACGGATCTTTTTAAAGAATTCCGCGATGTTTTTGCTTGGTCTTACGAGGAAATGCCAAGCATCGATCCGAAAATAGTTAAACACGAAATCACAACGTACCCTGATTCTAAGCCTGTTCGACAAAAACTTCATCCAGTTAATCCTAGGAAAGCAGCAGCCATCAAAGCTGAGGTTGAGAAATTTCTTAAGGCAGGGTTCATATACCCTATTCACTTGACTCAATGGGTGTCAAACCCCGTTCCGGTCGATAAAAAACAAGGCACGATTCGTGTCTGTACTAATTTTCGTGATTTGAACAAGGCATGTCCAAAAGATAATTATCCAACCCCATTCATCGACCAGATCATTGATGAATGCGCCAGTTGTGAAGCCTTTTCGTTCATGGATGGTTTCTCGGGATATAACCAAATCCAAATCAAACCTGAGGACCAACACAAAACGGCATTCATTTGTCCGTGGGGTACATTCGCCTATCGAAAAATGCCTTTTGGTCTCAAGAACGCTGGAGCCACTTTCTAGCAGGCCATGTCTTTTGCGTTTCATGACCTCAAACATATAGTTGAGGCCTATCTAGATGATTTAGCATCACACTCTCGCAAGCGAAAGGATCATCCTATGCACCTCCGACTAATCTTCGAACGCTGTCGCTACTTCAGGATTCGCTTAAACCCCAACAAGTGCAGCTTTTGCGTCACGTCAGGACGTTTGTTAGGTTTCATCGTTTCAACAATGGGGATCATGGTCGATCCTCTTAAGGTGGAGGCAATAGTCCAGTTTCCCCCCCCACGCACCATCTTACAACTTCAAAGTCTTCAAGGCAAGGCGAACTTCTTATGACGCTTCATCGCCAACTATGCTGAAATCACCAAGGGCTTCATGCGTTTACTGAAGAAAGATGTTCCCTTTTTCTGGGACGAAGCAGCGCAACACTCTTTTGATGCATTGAAACATGCCCTTACAACCGCACCTCTACTATGGCCACCGAATTATAACAAGGATTTCCTATTATATCTGGCTACCGCAGAGTCAACCATAGGCATGGTTTTAGTTCAGGAAGATGATTCGTTTTCTGAATACGTGATCTATTACCGGAGCCGAGGCCTCGTAGGACCGGAACTTAATTATACCCATCTCGAAAAACTTGCATTGGCAGCAGTCCATGCTATTCAACGTTTCCATCACTATGTTTTGTTTCGCAAGACCACTGTCGTAGCTGTCGTGAATCCATTTCAGTACATGTTGACACAATGAGTTATCGACGAAAAAATCAGTAGATGGATGGTCATCCTCCAAGAATTTGACTTAGACTTCATTTCAGCGAAGTCCAAGAAGTCACTGGTCTTCGCAGAACTTATTTCGGAACTTCCGGTTGAGTCAGGTGACGTTGTGCCTGAGGAATCGCCTATCCGGGGGGATATGTTTTTGATTGAATCTTCAGCCCCTGGTACAGAGATATACTGATCTATCTCCAGACTTTGAAGTGCCCCACCTTTGCTTCTCGTGATGAGCGTCAGCGAATACGCCATCAGGCCAAGAACTATCTCATACTCAATGATACGTTGTATCGGAGAGGTGTAGACTGTATATTGCGTCGATGTCTCACTCATGAGGAGGCCGTCATAGTGCTCAACGATTGTCATACTGGAGCTTGTGGCGGTCACTTATCCGGGTTGGCAACAGCCCAAAATATTTTACGAGCAGGTTACTTCTGGCCCACACTTATAAAGGATTGTATCGAGTCAATCAAGAAGTGCCATCCGTGCCAAATCTTCTCACGGAAGATGAGGGCACATCCAGCTCGCATGTTTCCTGTTATCACCGTCGATCCCTTCACCAAGTGGGGGATTGATTACACTACATGCAACCCCCCGTCAGCCAGGGGGCACCGCTATATCATTGTAGCTTTCAACTACTTCACTAAGTGGGTCAAAGCTATGCTGATGTTCAAAGATGATGGAGAGACTGCAACTCTCTTCTTATTTAACCAAATTATAGTACAGTTCGGCATCCCGAGAGAGATTGTCACTAACCATGGCAGTCACTTTCAGAATCAAATGATGTCCGAGTTAACATCAAAGCTTGGGTTACGGCAAGAACATTCCTCACCTTACTATCCCCAAGCCAATGGGCAGGTGGAAGTTGTTAACAAAACTCTTAAGACAATGCTACAACGAACCATCAACTCAGCCAATTCCAACTGGCATTTGATGTTATACTCGGCATTATGGGCTTACCGAACATCAGTTAAGACTGCCATCGGTTTCTCACCTTTCCAACTCATTTATGGGCTGGAGGCAGTCTTGCCCATCGAATGTCAAATTCCATCTCTGAAATTGGCATTATAGTTATTGCCAGACACTTCTCCACTTGAAGAATGGTTAGTACACCTTGAGCAACTTGATGAACAGAGTCGCGATGCGGCCCTGGCCAACGAGGCTCATCAGCATAAGGTCAAGTGTCAATATGATAGGTCTGTGCGTCCTCAGGTTTTCTCTGAGGGCGACCTTGTCCTGGTTTACGACCAAGATAAGGACCCCCTGGGGGCAGGAAAGTTTAAACCCATGTGGTTCAGACCCTTCATTGTTAAGGAGGTTTTAAAGAAGGGTGCTTATCGTTTGGTCAATTTTGAAGGGAATGCTTTGGCAAAGCCTAGGAATGGGCTCTACCTCAAGAAGTATCACTCATAGAACGGTCACTGTGGGTAACTTTTTGTAACATATGTATAGTATTTGTGCTATTACTTTTTTACATTTCTTTTGAAAAACGTGTCATGGACGTGTCATTAATGTTATATTTCGTCACTATGGCAGATGTCAAGTGAGTTCGAGGTGTTCATTGGGTATGCGGATGGTGCTATTCGACACTTGCAGAGGCTTGCCTCCGCAGCTTGGGTAATCTTTACACCACAGGGTCAGTTGTTATCTTCCGGAGGGATATGCTTAGGTGACACCACAAACAATGTTGTTGAGTATAGGGCAGTTATTGAGTTGCTTCGTGACGCTTTGTCATTGGGTATCTCTCATCTCCGGGTCTATCTAGACGCTCAACTAGTTGTGTCGCAGCTAAACAGAATATACGAGGTGCATGACCCAACTTTACACCGACGATTCCTTAGGGTACGTCTCTTGGAACGCAACTTTGATTATATTACATATTTTCATGTTCCTAGGAGTCTAAATCAAATCACAGATACTCTAGCTAATCACATTTTAGATTGGCATCTTGCTCACACATAAAAAGATCATGATCATACACATGTAAATACATTTTTGCACACAAAATCCATAAAGACATAGAAAAGAAATAAAAACCATATATAAACATCATAAAATCCTCAGAGTACATAGATGGGCGCAAGAGCCTCAAAATGTGGGAACCATAACGAGTCACTAGGGCTTATGCCCTCAAAAAACATATACATGTCAGTGCTCGTGGCACATAAAAGTCTACAAGTCTTTTTAGGGCCTATGAGCCCTGTTATAATCATACACAGCTCGACCCAAATGCCTAAACAATCGGACCCATGTCCGAGGTACCCCCACAATATGAGTCTGCATGGAGGGCGACAAGTCCTCTATCTCTGCCATGGGAATTGTGTGAGTGAGCTCAGTGAAGTTCCGCTCAATCCGCCTAAGAGCCCTCTCGGCCTCTCCTGCTGGGAGGTTCCCTGCTACTGCTGCCCCCCTGGCAGCGGCAGCTATGGCCTCTGGCCGTGGGTGACGCCTGTTCCGTGCAAAATCGGCAGGTCGCACGGGTCCCACATCTGCACGCAACACAATGTTCACCCATCAAAAACTCTTTTATAAAAAAACATGATATATATATCAAAAAGACATAAAAATTACATATGCAAGCAAAAAAAATGTACAGGTGGAGACTTACCCATCTCCCCTCACTCCTCACCAGGAGGCACTGGTATCGCTGGATCTCTGGAAAAATCGATCCCTGCATATGGGTAATCCTCGATAGCAGGGATCTTTCACGACAGCCACACAAAAAAGTCATCATTGAAGGCCTCTGTGGTCCTTCCACCACCCTGTCGCGGCAGCAATGTTGCCCATCTGCACACTGTGGGGAAAGTCGCCAGATGTCCTCGTACTGTCAGCCGAGGACTGAAACATGGAACTCTCTCAAAAAAGAATGAACACAGGATGGTCCCAAACCCGAAGTTCCTGTGTGTCCACTGTCTGCAAGTTGTCAGCTGACCTTTCATGCTTGCCAGTAGTGTGGTACTCCAGTCAAAAATTTGTGCATTCATGCACTGAATTGCATAGTTCATCTGTGCGCGTGATGCTTGATGCACGGCTGCGGAGCCGATAATTCTCCCAATGAGCGATAAGATAGTCTGAAGGGTAAGGCTAGTGATACTACTAATAGGTATCGAGGAAGTCCTCTGATTGGTCCCAGCCACGCAATATTCCTCTATCAACTCCGAGACTTTGCTCAGCCCCGCAGGAAAGGTCTGAAAGTTGACGGGTTCCCCTCTCCTCGAGAGGCCCATGAAAAAATAGATATCCTCGGTGGTGGGCACCAAGGATTGACCCTTTATCATAAAAGCCTCTGCATCTGGGTGCCAATAGTCAACCAAGGCATTCAGTAGCCTGGGTTGAGCACGCATGAATGGACACAAGAAGAATTTTACCAAGCCACACTGCGACATCACGGCCATAACATTCAGATCTGTAGCCACTGCCTCATTGGCAGCCTCATGCTCCCTCTCTCTCCACTGGACATACATCCTGCCAAACACACAAGGAAAAAAAGAGGGAGTTAGGTATTCATTCAATATTTTTTTCATTGCACCGGGGGCACCCATGGGCTGTCGAGGTGACAGTCGCGGGTACCCGCGTTCAGCGTTAACTCTGTGCACAGGTACCCGCGAGATGTCCCTGGACAGCCTGCGTTTTACTAGGGCCGACCTCTTAGAGGTCGACGACCACCCCCATAACACACTCAAATTTAATAAATGACGTATTGAAATGCAAGATTAGGGAGTTTGTACTTACTTAGTCCAAGCAGAAGTCCATTTCATCCACTGAAGCTCCCGGAATCACGATCTTTGGCAAAGGGGGTCTTTTGGCTCCAGAGTCAATTTCCAAATCAGTAATGGTGATAATGAGCTGCCAGCTTCTATTTATAGACTTTTTGGCCTCTTTTTGTCACTCTTTTGGCCCCTTTTATCAGTTTCTTTATACCAAAAACCATTTTGAGTGGTTTCGGAGTTATATGGGAGGGATTTGATCAGGTCTTGGGACATTTTTCATTAAGTTTCAGAAAATAAAATAAAAAATACATATGGACGGTCCATAATTTTTTTTCCAAAAATCAACTTGAGCATATAGGGTAGGATTTCATCCCCACTGTTGCATCTTGTTGCCTTTTGTTCTTACGATATAGGATTGATCCCATCCGGTTGTGACATGGAACCGTCATATCTGCTCTAGAAGTGTCGCAACTTGGTGGTAGAGCTTGCCAGAACATGGATGCCCTAGGTAGTTCCTGGTTGCATTATGGTGTCCATGCCATTTCTAACAACACTGTAGGCTCAGGAGTCCGTATAGTCTTTCCGGAATACGAGTTTGAGCCTCATTTGCATGGGTCTTTTTTACTCTTTGTCTTACCCTCCGGACTCCCAAAACATAATGGGTCTCCTTTTAAGCCCTTTTCAGACCCTCTAAACATGAAAAGATTGCTGAGTGATCTTGTGACCTTTCACGCTCGTTAAACTGAAATTTGAAGTCATGTCTGTCCGGTGGTAGTTTACCCCTTTTTCGGTCCGGACGGTCAACTGTACGAACAAAGGAATACTCTATCGAATTCCAATTCTTTAGAAGAGTATCCTCAGGTATGATTTTATTTCTTTTTCGGGCCTGAGGGACTAAATTTACGAAAAAGAAACCCCCCGGAGTCCATAGTTAAGCTCTTTTTAGACTCCCTAAAATTGAAAAGATTGTTGAGTGACCTTATTCTTTCACACTCGTTAAAACGGTCCAGAAGAACATTCCTGACGGAGTCCATAGTTAATCTTTTTTCAGACTCCTTAAAATTGAAAAAATAGCCGAGTGATCTTGTCCTTGTCACACTCGTTAAAATGGTTTTGAATTGATGTCTAGTCGGTGCTAGTTTACCCCTTTTTCGAACCGACTAAACTATTGTCGAAAAAGGTACCCCAATGGAGTTTCCTTTTATGATTTTTTCAGACTCTCTAAACATGAAAAATCATTGATCTTCCCTTCTCTGGGCTCGTTAAACTTACATCGAAGGATGTTACCATTGTGTGTTCTATCAACCGCATTTGCATTCTTTACCCTTCAGCCTAGTAACAATTTGCCTTTGCGTCTTAACACCTTTGGCCACTGGAGGATTTTTCCTGAGTATCATTTCCTTAGAACATCAGTCTTGTCCTTGTGCCTTGAACTTGTATGTTTGCTATACTCGTTCCTCCCTTGTAACGTAATATTCTTTTATCCTTTTGTCCAAATCAACAAAAAGAACAAAAAAATCAAATATACCCCAAAAAGAGGATGGGAAAAGTATTTTCTTTATTGGCAGCATTATGAGTCGCCCTTGGATAAAGCACATTTGTCCATTTGATTCATCAGACTTTGGGATGTAGTACGACCTTAGGAAGATTTGCTCGCTATATTGAGTTGTGTCCTCCACCGTTTGGTTACTCTTCCAAACATATGGAGAGTTTGCGTTGCCTCCTGCTTCGTAGAATTATGATTAACAGATATGTTGCCTGAGTCTTATCACTTGTCGTGCTATTGTCCAAGGGAAGCTTGTTACTTAGCCTGAGTCGGCCCCTCTGCAATATGTCTCTTGTCCGCATACCCAACCATCCTGAACGTCCAATCAAGTGTTTGTTCGAAATCACTGAAGCCTTCAGTCCGATCATCAAGATTATCAAGTCCACAACCGACGAGTCATCGAAGACCTCTGGGTAGTGTAGTTGTACACTCATATTACACTCCTACCCGAGTTTAGAAGATTTTGAAGTTGTTGCTCGAGCTCTGAAGTACAGCCATCAGGCCGAATCAGCTTCTAGGAGATGGATACTTTATATTTATATCTTTCTGATTTCGAGATGTAGCTCCGCTGTGTATTATTCGCGGCTACTCTTCATAGTTATTTGACATGGATCTACAGTGTATTTGATTGGTAGCCATGGTTCTATTTTATTCCGAGCATGGGTATGCCCACCTCGGTGAGACATTTGATATTTTCTGCAGATGGCACCTCTTGATTCCTGTTTCCTGGGCTCACTCATTCAACATATCAGTACAGATTGGTAAAGAATTGGTAATGTATTTCGGCCATCAGATGCTCTTATGACCTCACACATTAGGGGGCATCTGTTATAACCCTAAATTGCACCATCCATGCTTACCTAGCATCAGGCCAACTCATTTCCCTTCATTGCCAAAGCCATGCTGAACAAACTCTTTAAAAACCTCTTAAATTAGGTAACCCGCGCCCTAACCCATTACTGGGCCCGTTGGAACGCTGGCAGGCCTTCTGCTGCATGCGTTGGAACGCTGGTTGGCCCACTACAGCCTGCGTTTACCTAACAAAGCACAAAATCAGGAAAGTTGCCGACGGAACGAAAAGCTTTGGGTCAGTTAACTGGAACTCCCAGCCATGCATGGCTGAGAGTTCGACCAAAACCCTAGCTCCTTCTAGCCTATAAAAGAAGGGGTAGGGGTACTATTCAGAGGAGGAAAATCATAGCAAAGAAACTCTACCCAACTGCCGAATCCGTATTGTCCCAACCCTTTAGCCTTTCCTCAAGCTTTAGGAGAATTCAAGCAAAGCAGTTGGAGGACAAAGAAGAGGAGGAGCCCAGGATCAAGCTCAAGGAACAGTGGCCGATCTCTATTATCATTGTAAGTTGATTCATCTTGATATTAATAAAGAGTACTTTTCCCGTCCCAATGCACGAGTCTTATATGTTTTATTCAATTTATGCTTAATCTCTAACCCTCTAGTAGAACAATAGCATGCATGCGTAGTTTTGTCTTGATTGCAGGATCGCTTTTTGGAAGGAGCAGCAAAAGAAAAGGGGATAAAGCGCAACAGAGGATCTACACCAACCGTCGATAAAAAAGGTTAGTTGGTTCTTTCCATGTTTGTATGTGAAAAAGGGTTTTAGGTTTGGGGTAGAAGGTTAAAATTAATTTCTTAAGGGTCATGATTTGCATGCAAGTTTGAGCCCTAGCTTGTTAGTCCGTAGGGTGCAATTTCCCCACAACAAACACCCACAATTTTATTCATCGTTGCATTGCCTAAGAAACCCATTGCTACATTCATGCTATCAACAATTTCCAAATCATGATTGTCAATGGTGGTTCTATGAAATGTGGCAGGCGCTGTGAAAATGTGCATCTCCAAATAGGTGACTACCACCTAAAATCCCATATGTTTGCTATTGACATGGGTGGTTGCAACATTGTGTTGGGTGCAGACTGGCTAAGGACTTTGGGTAACATTCTCATGGATTTTCAGAACTTAACCATGCAAATTGACCAAGGAGGCCACAAATATAAATTCCAAGGCATCACTGTTGGTTCACCTGAGGTCATTAGTTCTCATCGCATGGAAAAACTGCTCAAAAAAGGTCATTCTGGTGTCATTGCCCAACTCCACGCCATACAAGCCACAGAGACACCCCCAGTGCCCCAAGACCTTGAAGCCCTCCTTTCTAAACATCAAACGATATTTTCCACTCCCCAAGGACTCCCTCCTTCTCGTGGTGTTCATGATCATTCCATTCCCCTTGTCCCAGGAAGCCTTTCCCCCAATATCCATCCATATCGCCACCCCTTTGCACAAAAAAATGAAATTGAGAAAATGGTCCAGGAACTCCTTACTGCGTGCATCATCCATCCTAGTACAAGCCCTTACTCGTATCCGATATTCATGGTACTATAGAAAGAAGGTTCTTGGAGAATGTGTCCTGACTTCCGTGCTCTCAAAAAACTGACCATTAAAGACAAATTTCCCATTCCTGTCATTGATGACCTCCTGGATGAATTGAGTGGCTCCCAATTCTTTACCAAACTTGATCTTCGTTCGGGCTATCACCAGATATGTATGAAAGAGGCTGACATTCCCAAGACTGCCTTTCGCACTCATGAAGGCCGCTATGAGTTTTTGGTCATGCCCTTTGGCTTGTGTAACGCCCCCTCCACCTTCTAGAGCCTCATGAACCATGTCTTCCGCCCTTTTCTCCATCATTTTGTCTTAGTTTCTTTGATGATGTCCTCATCTATAGAAAAACCTAGACAGACCATCTTACTCATGTGAATCAAGTTATCCACCTACTCTCTCAGCACCAACTTTTCTTGAAACGGTCCAAATGTGTTTTTGGTGCCTCAGAAGTAGAATACTTGGGTCATCCGATGGGAAAGGATGGCATCAGGGTGGACCCAAAAAAGATTGAAGCTATGCAAGACTGGCTGCACCCAAAGACTCTCAAAAGATTGCATGGATTTTTGCACCTAACAGGGTATTATCACAAGTTTGTTAAGAACTACGGAAAGATTGCAACACCTCTCATGGCTCTCCTCAAAAATAACTCTTTCACTTGGACTCCAGCAGCTGCTCAAGCTTTTCAAAGCTTGAAGATGGCCATGTGCACCACTCCGGTCCTGGGCCTTCCTGATTTCACAAAGACCTTTGTGTTGGAATGTGACGCCTCAGGGAAATGAATCAATGTTGTCCTTATGCAAGAGGGTCAACCTTTGGCCTTCACCAACAAGCAACTGTCTGAAAAGAATCTAGGCAAACCCATTTATGAAAAAGAAATGTTGGCAATTCTGCATGCCGTTGAGCTGTGGCATCCTTATCTCTTGGGGAAACACTTCCAAATTAAGACCGACCATCAAAGCCTCAAGTACTTTCTGGAACAATGCATTTCCTCCTAGGAGCAACAAAAATGGGTGACTAAGCTCTTTAGATATGATTATGATATCATTTACAAGAAGGGCAAAGACAATGTCATGGCGGATGCACTGTCCCAGAAATATGATGACCAAGGATCCCTTTTTAATCTTCCTTCATTGTACCCGATTGGCTCCAAGTTGTGTGCTAGGAATGGCTTCAAGATCCCAAAAGTTCGCATCTGATCTAGCAACTGTAGAAAAAGGCTCCGGCTCCCCAAGGGTACTCCTGGCTCCAGGATGAGCTTCGATACAAAGGACACTTGTATTTAAGTAAACAATCCAAGCTCAAATCCATGGTATTTTTTGAGCTTCATGCTACACCCACAGCGGGGCACTCGGGATTCACCAAAACATATGACCGGGTCAAACGTTCTTTTTTATGGGATGGTATGAAACAGGACATCCGTAAGTTTGTCGCTGAATGTGAGGTGTGTCAATGCAACAAGGGAGAAATAGTGAAATCTCTGGGTAGCCTCCAACCGCTTTCGATTCCCCCTGCTAGTTGGAAGGATATCTCTATGGACTTTATTACAGGCTTACCCAAATCGAGGAATAAATCAGTCATAATGGTGGTGGTGGATCGCCTTTCCAAGTATGCTCATTTTTGCGCTCTTCACCACCCATTTACTGCATCCACGGTGGCTCAAATTTTCATGGACAAGGTCTTCAAGCTTCATGGCATGCCACACTCTATTGTTTCTGATCGTGACCCAACTTTTATAAGCAATTTTTGGCAAGAACTATTTAAGCTACAAGGCACACAATTGCATCTCAGCTCAGCTTATCATCCCCAGACGGATGGTCAAACGGAAGTTGTCAACAAGTGTTTTGGAAACATATCTGAGGTTCTTTTCCTCTGAAAAACAACACTAGTGGGCTCAATGGTTACCCCTAGCTGAATGGTGGTACAACACTACATACCATACAACCACTCGCATGACTCCTTTTGAAGCGGTATATGGACAAAAGCCACCTTCAATTCTCTCATACTTATCGGGTACCTCAAAGGTCTAGGCGGTTGACCAAACACTTATAGTCTGAGAGGATATCCTTCGTACCCTTAAAGAGAACTTGGTCATGGCACATAATCAAATGAAGTAGCAAGTAGATCAAGGTCGCTCCGAATGTCAATTTGCAGAAGGGGATCAGGTGTTTCTAAGACTGCAACTATATAAGCAAACTTCCCTCAAGGCCGAGCATTATCAAAAGCTAGCACCCAAATTTTATGGCCCTTACATAGTTCTCAAGCATGTGAGACAAGTCGCATATCAGTTAGCTCTGCCCAGTTAGTCGAAGCTACATCCTGTTTTTCATGTTTCATGCTTGAAGAAGGTGATTGGAACCAGGTTCCAAATTCAAACCAACCTTCCAGAGTTAGCTGAAGAAGGATCCATTTGGCTACAGCCAGAAGCAGTTTTGGACTAGCGTGAGCATTGCCTGTGTCAGAGAACCATTAAGGAAGTGCTAGTACAGTGGAAAGACATGACTCCAACAGATGCCACTTGGAAACTAGCTACCATTCTGCAACAATTTCCACATCTCAAGCCTTGACGACAAGGTTTTTTTTAAGGGGGCGAACATGTTAAGGTCCTAACCCGCACATAGGTAGATCAATGTATTCGGATGTAATAAAGGTCAATATTAATAACGCCTTTCAATAAAATAGAATAAGGTAGATGTAAGAAGACCTAATAGAAGCTTCCGCTTCTAGAAGGATCTTCCTCTAGATGCTTCTCTTAATAGACATATTTAGTATAAATAAGGGTCAAGAGTATGAAAACCCTAGCTTGGAGATTATTGTAACAGAGCACTAATCGACTGGAGGTTGCCCCCTCGAAGAGGCCTGTGAACATTGCTTTCTGAATCAAAGTGCTATTTCAGTTGTTGTTCTCATATTATTTCTATGTTATTGTGGAGATTATGCTGGTTATATTACTGTTATTCTGCCATTTCTAGCATTTTATTTATGTTCTGTGTATTTATTATATCTGGTATCTTACAAAAAGAGAGATAAAAAAGGGATCCTTCATCTTCATATTTTCTGGAAAGTGCATCAACAACCACATTGTCTTTTTGTTTCTTGTAAATGATCTCATAATCATATCCAAAGAGCTTAGTCACCCATTTTTGTTGCTCAAGGTAGGAAAGGCATTGTTCCATAAAATACTTGATCCTTTGATGATATATCTTAATTTGGAAGCAGTTCCCCAATAGATAAGGGCGCCAAATATGCACGACATGGAGAATAGGCAACATTTCCTTTTCATAGATTTATTTTCCCAAATTTCTCTCAAACACTTGTTTGCTAGTAAAGGCCAAAGTTCGACCCTCTTGCATAAGGACAGTGCCAATTCCTTTCTCGGAAGCATCACATTTCAAGACAAAGGTCTTTGTGAAATCAGGAAGGGCCAGGACTGGAGTGGTGCACATGGCCATCTTCAAGGTTTGAAAATATTGAGCAACTGTTGAATTCCAAGTGAAAGAATTATTTTTAAGGAGTGCAATGAGAGGTGTCACAACCTTTTCATAATTCTTAACAAACTTTTGATAATAACCTGATAAACCTAGAAATCCTTGCAATATTTTGAGAGTCTTTAGGTGAGGTCAATCTTGCATAGTTTCGATCTTTTTAGGATCCACCCTAATGCTGGCCTTGCCAACAAGATGACCCAAGTACTTGACTTCCGAGGCACCAAAAGAACATTTATATTGTTTGACAAAAAGTTGGTGTTGAGAGAGTAGATGGAGAAATCAATCCACATGATCAAGATGGGTTGTCTAGGTTTTACTGTAGATGAGGATATCATCAAAGAAAACTAAGAGAAAATGATGGAGAAAAGGATAGAAGACATTATTCATGAGTCTATGGAAATGGAGGGAGCATTACACAAGCCAAAGGGCATGACCAAAAACTCATAGTGGCCCTCATGAGTTCTAAAGGCAGTCTTAGAAATGTCTGCCTATTTCATACGGATTTGGTGGTAGCCATAATGAAAATTAGGTTTAGTAAAGAATTGGGAACCACTTAATTCATCCAAGAGGTCATCAATGATAGGAATGAGAAATTTTTCTTTAATGGTGAGTTTGTTGAGGGCACGAAAGTCATGACACATGCACCAAGAACCTTCTTTCTTAAGGACCATGACCATAGGAGAAGCGTAGGGGCTCGTACTAGGGCAGATAACACCTGCGTTGAGCAGTTCTTGAACCATTTTCTCAATTTCATTTTTTTGGGAAATGGGGTGACGATAGGGACAAATATTGGGAGGAAGGCTCCATGGGAAAAGGGGAATGGAATGATCATGAACACCATGGGAAGGAGGGAGTCCCTGGGGAGTGGAAAAAACCACTTGATGTTTAGAGAGGATGGCTTGGAGGTCTTGCAGCACAAAGGGTGTCTCATTTTCTTGTGTGGCATGGAGTTGGGAAATAATGCCAGAATGACCTTTTTTGTGCATCTTTTCCATGCGATGGGAACTAATGATATACGGGGAACCGGTGGTGATTCTTTGGAACTGATATTGTTGGCCTCCTAGTCGAATTGCATGGTTAATTCCTTAAACTCCATGAGAATGGGACCCAAATTCCTTATCCATTTGACGCCCAACACAATGTCACAACTGTCCATGTCGATAGAAAACATATGAGATTTTATGTGGTAGTCACCAATTAGGAGACGTACATTTTCACAACGCCCTCCACATTTCATGGAACCAACATTAGCAATCATGATTTGGAAATTATTGACTACACGGATATACCAATTAGTTTCTTCGGAAATGCGGCGATGAATCAAATTATCGATGCTTCCACTATCAAGAAGAATGGTGACCTTCCGATGCTTGATGTAACCAATTAGCTTGAGGGTTTGGGGAGCAGAGAAGCTAGTGAGAGAATTTAGGGAAATGACTGGTTCTACTTTAGGAGGGTCTGAGGGATGGGTTTTGTTAGTGGGTTCAAGTGACAGAGACACAAAGGGGGCCTCAACAGCCTCTTCCGAAACATCCTCCGATATGGGAATAAAAATATTTTGTTCCTTACACTTGTGTCCCAAAAAATATTTGTCATCACAATTATAACAAAGGCCTTTGAGTTGGCGTTCATCCATTTTGTCCCTGGTCAATTTCTGGATCTTTGGTGGGGTAGAAGGAGGAGTGGGAGTTATTGGTTTAGTGTGAGGAATAAAGGAGTTTTTTCTATTTTGAGAAGAGATAACATGTTGTGCTTCCTTAGCTCTTTTAGTATCATCCACCCAACTCTGAGGCTGAGCCATGAGGACATGAGCATGAACCTCATCCTTGAGGCCATTGATAAAACATTCTTGGAAAAAAGCATTAGACATGCCCTCTGTATGAAAATCTAGTCTCTCAAAAGAAGCTATAAAGTCTTCCATGGTGCCAGATTGTTTCAACTTTTTCAAATAGCCTAAATGGTTGGTGTCAGTGTCAAAGCATTCATAAGTCTCTGCCACAAAGTGTGTCCAAGACACATACCCTTGGCAGGCATTTTTTCTCCATTTCCACCATTATCAACATTCTTGATCTAGATGGAGAAGTATAGTTGTCAAAACATAAATAAAACTAAAAACATGCCATGCATTCTGACACCTGTGCAGATGTTGTGTCTCATGTACTCGACGTGTTGCGTGCCACAATGTCCAATGTAGGCACCTGGAGAGCCAAAGTCGAGATGACTACTGCGTTGTCCACTACTGACATTTGGAGAGTTGGAACCATGACCGCCACTGAGGTCGCTGATGCACTGGGTGTTTGTTCTGTGGAATGTCAAGTGCCTTGCAGATAGGAGAGTAGTTGTAGAATTTGTGTCCCCTTCTTATCCAGTATTTCCAAACGAAACCATAAGTCGTCCACCTCCTTGCGGACCTCGAACACCAGGTCTTGCAGAATTGCAAGGCCTTCTTGAGACTTTGTGCAGGTGGCACAGTCCGAATAGGTGTGGGGTTGGTCCTGTGGTTTCTCCCGATGAATGGAGGTGTCCTCTTGAGGAGACTGGACCGATGGTGAGTGCACTGGTGGTGGCACAGGGGATGAATTCTCAGGTGAATTTGGTGGCACGACCAAGGTAGGTTACAAGGAAGAGTCTAGGTCCGGAAATGTCCCCGGGGAGAATCCCAGTGAATTCCCCAGGAGGTCGAACCACTCGACTCGGAAATACCATGGAAAGGACAAAGGCGGGAGGCTGCTATGGCTCTAAGAGGACTAGCTAGAGGAGGAGGACGAGGAAGGCGAAGAGTTGTGTGAAGGTGCAGGGGCAGGCTGAGGTCGAATGGCCATGCATGGCTTGTTTTGGTACCAGGCTGAGCACCGCTCGGATTTTCCCTGCAGTTGAGGCATGGCCGATGCAAGAAGAAGGTAAGAAGGAACTGAGAACTAGCTAACGCAATAGGTGAGAACCAATGAGGAGTGCAGATCGAGTGGTGGCTCTGTTGATAAGAGGAAGAACTGATGAACCAGCTGAGGAGCGCCATGGTATGAATAATGTTGGAGAGGGAGGACACACATGCACATAGGTGACCACAATAAAGGAAGCTCCATTCATCGGACGAGGAGACAGAGAGGAGTGCACTTGAAGTGTTAATGACACGTTGGTTGGAGTGAGGGTTGATTAAATTCATGGTGTCGGAGGAGGGGAGGAGCATGCACTAGTCACGTGGCTGGTACAACATTGGCAGGCATCGTCCCCTCCTCTGTAATATTCAAGATATAAAAAAGTACGAAGAACATAAATAAATATCTAGAAATGGCAGATGAACAACAATATAACCATAACAACACCACAATAATACCAAAATGATACCGAAATAATACCAGAAAGAGCACTTTGATTACTAAGAGAAATGTTCACCCACCTCTTCGAGGGGGAAACCTTCAGCAGAGAAGTGCTCTATTACAATAATATCCAAGACAAGAGTTCTCATACCCTTGACTTCTATTTATACTAAGTATGTCTATCAAAAGAACCATCTAAAGGAAGATCCTTCTAGAAGTGAAAGCTTCTATTAGGTCTTTATACATTGGACTTATTCTTCCTTATTTCTAGGCCTTATTAATATTGAACTTTATTACATGGAAATATATTATTCTACGTACGTGAGGGTTTAGGTCCCTAACATGTCCTCCCCCTTAAAAACAACCTCATCCTCAAGGCTTGAGATGGGGAAATCGCTGTAGAATGGTAATTGGTTCCCAAGTGGCATCTGCTGGAGTTGTATCTTTCCACTGGACTAACACTTCCTTGATGGTTCATTGATGCAGTAGACACTCACTTTGGTCCAAAACTTCTTGTGGTTGTAGCCAAATGGAGCCTTCTTCGTCCAACTCGGGAAGGTTGGTTTGAGTTTGGAACTTAGTTCCAATCACTTTTTTTAAGGAGGAAACATGAAAAAAAGGATGGAGCTTAGAATGACTTGCAAAGATAATTGATAGACCACCTGTCTCACAGACTTGAGAATAGTATAAGGACCATAAAATTTGGGCTCCAGTTTCTGACAATGGTCATCCTTGAGGGAATTTTTCTTGTAAGGTTGCAGTTGAAGAAACACTTGACCCCCTTCTGCAAATTGACGTTCAGAGCGACCCTGATCTTCTTTTTTCTTCATGTGATTTTGGGCCATGACCAAATTCTCTTTGAGGGTATGAAGAATAGCCTCTCGAACTGTAAGAGTTTGGTCAACCGCCTGGACCTTCGAGACATCTAGAAAATATGAGAGAACTGAAGGTGGATTTTTTCCATATACCTCTTCAAAAGGAGTCATGCACGTAGCTATATGGTACGAAGTGTTGTACCACCATTCAACGAGGGGTAACCATTGATCCCACTGATTCTGTCTCTCTGATGAAAAACACCTCAAATATGTTTCCAAACATGTGTTGACAACTTCAGTTTGACCATCATTTTGGGGATTATAGGTTGTGTTGAGATGCAATTGGGTGCCTTGTAGTTTGAACAGTTTTTGCCAAGGATCACAATGAGAAACAATAGAATGCGGCATTCCATGAACCTTGAAGACCTGATCCATGAAAATTTGAGCCACAGTGGATGTTGTAAATGGGTGTTGAAGAGCACAGAAATGAGCATACTTGGAAAGACGATCAACTACCACCATAATGACTGATTTATTACCCGATTTAGGTAGGCCTACAATAATATCCATAGAGATATCCTACCAAATAGCAGGTGGAATTGGAAGCAATTGTAGTGTGCTAGGACATTTGACTATTTCTCCCATGTTGCATTGACACACGTCACATTCAACCATAAAATTACGAACATCTAGTTTCATGCCCTCCTAGAAAAAAAACATTTGACCCTGTGATAGGTTTTGGTAAACCCCAAGTGCCCAGCTGTGGCTGTAGCATGAAGCTCAGAAAGTACCATGGATTTAAGTTTTTACTATTTACTTAAATGAAAACGGCCTTTGTATTGAAGCTCATCATTGAGCCAAGAGTACCCTGGGGAAACTGGAGAATTGGACTGCAATTGTTGTATCAGATGTGAACTTTTGGGATCATGTAGCCTTTCCTGGTGAACAACTTGGAGCCAATATGGTACAATGAAAGAGAGATAAAAAAGGGATCCTTCATCTTCGTATTTTCTGGAAAGTGCATCAACAACCACATTGTCTTTTCCTTTATTGTAAATGATCTCATAATCATATCCAAAGAGATTAGTCACCCATTTTTGTTGCTCAAGGGAGGAAATGAGTTGTTCCATAAAATACTTGAGCCTTTGATGATCTGTCTTAATTTGGAAGCGGTTCCCCAATAGATAAGGGCACCGAAGATGCACGACATGGAGAATAAGCAACATTTACTTTTCATAGATTGATTTTCCCAAATTTCTCTCAGACAGTTGTTTGCTAATAAAGGCCAAAGGTCAACCCTCTTGCATAAGGATAGTGCCAATTCCTTTCTCGGAAGCATCACATTCCAAGAAAAAGGTCTTTGTGAAATCAGGAAGGGCTAGGACTGGAGTGGTGCACATGGCGATCTTCAAGGTTTGAAAATCTTGAGCAACTACTGAATTCCAAGTGAAAGAATTATTTTTAAGGAGTGCAGTGAGAGGTGTCGCAATATTTTCATAATTCTTAACAAAATTTTGATAATAACATGATAAACCCAGAAATCCCCACAAGATTTTGAGAGTCTTTAGGTGAGGCCAATCTTGCATAGCTTCGATCTTTTTAGGATCCACCCTGATGCTGGCCTTGCAAACAAGATGACCCAAGTACTTGACTTACGAGGTGCTGAAAGAACATTTAGATTGTTTGAGGAAAATTTGGTGTTGACAGAGTAAATGGAGAAATCAATCCACATGATCAAGATGGCTTGTCTAGGTTTTACTATATATGGGGATATCATCAAAGAAAACTAAGACAAAATGATGGAGAAAAAGACATAAGACATTATTCATGAGGCTCTGGAAGTGGAGGGATAATTACACAAGCCAAAGGACGTGAGAAAAAACTCATAGTATCCCTCATGAGTTCTAAAGGCGGTCTTAGAAATGTCTGCCTCTTTCATACGGATCTGGTGGTAGCCAGAACGAAGATGAAGTTTAGTAAAGAACTGGGAACCACTTAATTCATCCAAGAGGTCATCAATGACAGGAATGAGAAATTTGTCTTTAATGGTGAGTTTGTTGAGAGCGTGGAAGTCAGGACACATGTGCCAAGAACCTTATTTCTTAAGGAACATGACCACAGTAGAAGAGTAGGGGCTCGTACTAGGGCGGATAACACCTGTGCTGAGAAATTATTGAACCATTTTCTCAATTTCATTTTTTTGGGAAATGGGGTGACGATAGGGACAAATATTGGGAGGAAGGCTCCATGGGAAAAGGGGAATGGAATGATCATGAACACCATGGGAAGGAGGAAGTCCCTGGGGAGTGGAAAAAACCACTTGATGTTTAGAGAGGATGGCTTGGAGGTCCTGTGACATAGAGGGTGTCTCATTTTTTTGTGTGGCATGGAGTTGGGAAATAATGCCAGAATGACCTTTTTTGAGAATATTTTCCATGCGATGGGAACTAATGATATACGGGGAACTGGTGGTGATTCCTTGGAACTGATATTGTTGGTCCTCCTAGTCGAATTGCATGGTTAATTCCTTAAAATTCATGAGAATGGGACCCAAAGTCCTTATCCATTTGACACCCAACACAATGTCACAATTTCCCTTGTCGATAGTAAACATATGATATTTCATGTGGTAGTCACCAATTAGGAGACGCACATTTTCACAACGCCCTCCACATTTCATGGAACCAACATTGGCAATCATGATATGGAAATTATTGACTACACAGATATAGCAATTAGTTTCTTGGGCAATGCGGTGATGAATCAAAATATCGGTGCTTCCACTATCAACAAGAATGGTGACCTTCCGATGCTTGATGTAACCAATTAGCTTGAGGGTTTGGGGAGAAGAGAAGCTGGTGAGAGCATTTAGGGAAATGACTGGTTCTACTTTGGGAGGGTCTGAGGGACTAGTTATGTTAGTGGGTTCAAGTGACACAGAAACAAGGGGGGCCTCAACAGCCTCTTCTGAAACATCCTCCGATATGGGAATAAAAATATTTTGTTCCTTACACTTGTATCCCAAAAAATATTTGTCATCACAATTATAACAAAGGCCTTTGAGTTGGCGTTTAACCATTTCGGCCCTGGTCAATTTTTGGATCCTTAGTGGGGTAGAAGGAGGAGTGGGAGTTATTGGTTTAGTGCAAGGAATAAAGGAGTGTTTTCTATTTTGAGGGGAGAAAACATGTTGTGCTTCCTTAGCTCTTTTAGTATCATCCACCCAACTCTAAGGCCGAGCCATGAGGACATGAGCACAAATCTCATCCTTGAGGCCACTGATAAAAAATTCTCAGAAAAAAGAATTAGACATGCCTTCTATATGAAAATATGGTCTCTCAAAAGAAGCTATAAAGTCTTCCATGGTGCCAGATTGTTTCAACTTTGTCAAAAATCCCAGATGGTTGGTGTCAGTGTCAAAGCATTCATAAATATCTGCGACAAAGTGTGTCCAGGCCACATACCCTTGGTAGGAATTTTTTCTCCATTTCCACCATTGTCAATGTTCTTGATCTATATGGAGAAAACCATACCAGAGTTTTTCCAACTCATCTGTAATGCCATACAAAGAGAAATAATGTTTCGTTTGAGTTACCCAGTTAGTGGGATCCAATCCATCAATTTTTTTCACATCCACACATGGAAGGCGTAGGTCACGCTGAAAGTGATGGGGCTGAAAATTATGGGAATGAGAAGAAGTTTCATCTTCGGCATGAAAAGGTGGGTCAGATATGAGAATATATGAAGGGATATGCATTGGCACAGATCATCGTAGTGACAGATTCAAGCTGGGTAGTAATGTCTTGTTTGAGCTCATCTTTGAGTTCTGTGATTGAGGCAACGATGGAGGAATGCATCTTTTGATTAATGGTGGAAATATTGGCACTGAGCTGTCTCACTTCTTGTTGGGTTTCTGTGAAATTAGAGTGCAAGGTAGTGAAGAGAGCTTCCAATTCTTGGCTACAGGTATGGGCCATGATGACGAGGGAACATGAAAAGGGGCAGGTGGGACCACATAGAAAATGGGTTATGGGTGAAGTGTATCATAACGATCAAGGAGATGAGTGGAATCCAATGGGGTAAAGCCGAAATAAGGGTGTTGGAAGGGGGTCGGGTCCATAAGAAAAATTTTTTCTGAAAAATTATACTCTGATCTGAAGAATACTGCAGTGATGAAATGCCCAAATGTTTAACAGGAAGAAATGTGTAGAAATTTCGCAACTCGAATGAAAGGGACACAGTTGCACTGCAATAGATCTTTTATGTTCTATTTTTGTTTCCATCCCAAGGGTCAGGTATTCAAGGGTTCTATAGACAAGGGTTTTCCTTGTGCTATATCTCTCTGATATACGTGCGGGGCCCAACAGTAGTACTCGACCCAATATATTACGGCACCAACTAAAGAGGCTTGACCATGTCCTTAGTTGTACTACCCAACTATCGAGGTACTAGAGAGTATCTTCCTGAGTGTTGTTCTCGGTGACACTATAACAGTCAGGTGGCTGATCGATTTATCTATGGAGGGATTTAGGAGATCTAGGTCGATCTGTATACAGGTGTTGTCTGATGCGCTACCACTCAAAGGGGTACCAAAAGGGGTTACAAGGGCGGCCAACAAATGTGCGCTTAAGTAACACTTATATTTCCTGTGTGTATGAATCCCCGACCACAGGTCTATGGCCGTAATGACAGATCTCTGTAACTTGAAGATGTCAAAATACGTCTCTACCTTGAAAAAAAAATTACCCACAAATTTCTGCCAAGGAAGGTGCTCTGATACCACTTGTAATATTCCAGATATAAATAAGTATGCAGAACATAAATAAATATATAGAAATGGTAGATGAACAACAATATAACCATAACAAGACCACAATAATACCAAAATGATACCAGAATAACACCAGAAAGAGCACTTTGATTACTGAGAGCAATGTTCACTTGCGTCTTTGAGGGGGCAACCTCCAACAAAGAAGAGCTCTATTACAATAATATCCAAGACAAGAGTTGTCATACCCTCGACTCCTATTTATACTAAATATGTATATCAAAAGAACCATCTAGAGGAATATCCTTTTAGAAGCAGAGGCTTCTATTAGGTCTTCTTACATTGGATTTATTCTTCCTTATTGTTAGGACTTATTAATATTGACCTTTATTACATGGAAATATATTAGTCTACCTACGTGAGGGGTTAGGTCCCTAACATCCTCTTTGACACATGTGCTCTACCAACACCCCATCTGGGGGCCGTCTATAATGAGAGCCTATTCAATTCACCTCTAGAGGTCTGGATGCTCTGTGTGGGTGGAGGAAAAGCAGAGAAGGTCTGGTCCCTCTAAGGAAACTGCAATATTGGCTAAATCATCCACAATCTGATTAGCTTTCTGTTTTACATGTTAAAGGATGAGAGATTGGTGAGGTCGAATGAGATTTTTAATGGTATTGAGCCCTGAGGAGAGACGCCAACAGGGTGAGATTTTGTCCAGGTCTGCTCCATTAATATTTTTCCCAAATAGATTGAGAATTACTTGTGAGTCCCCTTCCACAATTATTTGGTGGTATCCCCTAGCAATAGATATTTTTAGACCTTTTGTGAGACTCCATAGATATCACGTGTTGTTTGTGGTATGACCCAGACTGCCCACTGAGATTAGAAAAATATTCCCATGTATGTTGCGAAAGACCACACCAAAACCTGCTACACCTGTATTTCCTTTTGAGGCACCGTTAATGTTTAACTTGATGAATCCAACAGGCAGAGGAGACGAAAGAGAGGGGTTTCCTAAGATTTGGGAGAGCTGGGGATTTTTGGTGGGGAAGGGATTTGGGGTGACATTCTAGCTGTCCAAGATGCTCTGTTCATGTGCTGGACATTTTAGATCTTCTTCCTTTCATGGTTGTAGACTGATGGTTTCTTTGATATTGCTACAAACTTGAGTCCAAATAATTTTCTAGTCCCGATGTGTTGTTTGGAAGATATGCATATTCCTCTCTTTCGAAAGTTGCCAAAGGATGAAACCGGGTAGTAGTTGTCAGATGTAATTACGAATGGGAGATTGGAAAGCTATATCCCGCCATTATTCAATGGTTTCCTTGAGGCCCTCATGATTGTGATCTGACATACACATGACTATGGCACATTGATCCCAGACTTGGGAGCTATAGGAACAGAGATTGAGCAGATTATTTTGCATTTTTGCTTCCCTTAATAAAAGAAGGAATATATGGCCCCGTGAATCCCCGCTTCATGAGATTGTCCCAAGTGGGAATACTTCTGTGAGCCACAAGCCAAAGGAAGGTACTAATTTTCATCCAATGCTTATTTGACCAGATTTTAAAATCCAGACCTTCTTGTGGGGGTTGGGGTGGTAGTCTGCCTTGATGCTGTAAGATTCTTGTATGTTGAAGATGCCCTGTGAGGAGTGTCCCCATCTAAAGGATTTGGATTTTCTTTGCATTTATCAGATTGTACCAAGGCTGTAGATCCATGTTCTCTTCTAGGTGGAGATCACTTCTAGAGGATTTCCAGCTTTTCTAGGTGGTGCCAGGGGGATTCTCTTGCCAATAGTCTCCTACTTTTGTTAGTCTCTCTTGGGTAGCTTGGACGAGGAAGGTGCCAGGTAGGGAATCATGCAACATAACGAGAAATTGGTGCTACGAGTCATTCCAGAATGAAGATGTTTTTTCATTATGGACTTCCCAAAAGGTGTGATTGACCACCAAAAGATGGTTCTTCTTGCCTGTCGTCCAAATTAAGGACCCTGTAGTGTTCTCATTCCATCTGGTAAGGTTCTTTTAGGTAGTGTTTGGTGAGTACTTCCTCCTCCAAATCTTGGCCCAGAGATCTTGGGGTCACTTGTGCCATCTCCACCATATTTTGGTGCTCAAGAATTTATTCAGAATTGTCGGATCTCTTAGCCTAAGGCCTCCTTGTGATTTTGGTTTGCAGATATTTTCCCAGCTGAACAGAACTATTTTTCTCCCCGTATTCGCCCCCTTTCATAGAAAATTTCTTTGCAAGGCTCTGATAGCATTGAGGATGAATCTTAGATCTACTAAGGCCAAGAAGGTGTAGATTAGAAAGGATTGTAGGAAAGACTTAAGGAGGATAAGGTGATTGGGGAGGTTGAGTGCACGGAAATTCCAAGAGGAAAGTCTTTTCGAGAAGAGGTGAGAATTCCTTCCCAAGAGATGTTTAGAAGGGCCTTGTCTAGGAGGAGAATTCTGAGATATTTGGATGGAAGGGAGCTTCAAGTGAAACTCAAGATCGTTGTAATGTGAAGTTGGACTGGGATTGGGGTGTTGAAAAAGAAGATCTAGGATTTGTATTTATTTATGTCCATTCCCGAGGCATCACAGAAGGTTTGAAGAATGAGGAGGATTTTGTGTGCCTCTTGGACCATGGGGGAGCCCATCATTAAGGTGTCATCAATGAATTGACCGTGGGATATCGTAAGATCGATACCGTGCAAGGGTAACCCAACTAAAGTAAGGTATGCAATGGAAGTTTGAATAAACCGACTTAGACCTTTCATCGTGATGAAGAGGAAGGGTGAAAGGGGGTCCTCTTGATGTATCCCTAGAGTGGGTGAAAAGGAGTGGGAGGGAACCCCATTGATGAGGATAGAAAATAATGTATAGGAGGATAGATTCAAATCCAGTCAACCCAGGTGGGAGAAAATCCAAAGGCCAAAAGAACATATTTCATGTAATCCCAGCTTAACTTATCAAACACTTTGGAAAGATATAACTTTAACATCATACCTGGAGTTCCAGTCTTCTGAAGTGAGTGGATGACTTTGTGCACCAGAATGGCACTTTCCAAGATTTTCCTTTCTTCCACATATCCTAACTGCTCTGGAGAAATAATGAAGGGAAGGAGTGGTTTGAGGTGTTAGGCGATCACCTTTATTAAAAGCTTGTAGATTAAATTGTAGAGAGATATTGGCCTAAAATGTTTCGGGTGATTGATTTTCTCTTCTTTGGGGATGAGGGTGAGAAAGGTAGCATTGAGAGATGGAAGAAACAGACCTGAAGCCCTTGAGTCTTCAATGATTTCCCAATCTTCCTCCCTTACCATTGGCCAACAATGATGGAAAAATTCCGTTGTGAAGTCGTCCGACCCATGAGATTTTCCTTCTAGAGTATCGTGAAGCACCAGATGCACTTCTTCAATCGTGATAGGTCTCATCAATGCTTCATTCTATTCCTGAGTGATTGTGGAAGGTATGTGCTGAGTGATTTTAGCAATGGCATGAGACATATCGACTGGAGGTTCAGAAAAGAGATATTGGTAAAAGGAGACCAACTCCTTTTCCAGGTCGTCATGAGAATGGAGGGTTTTCCCTTCTTCCATGACTAGGTGTGAGATGTGATTGACATGTCTTCGTTGAATAGCAGATTTGTGGAAGAATTTGGTGTTTCTATCTCCCTCCTTTAGCCATTGTACCATAGATTTTTGTCTCTAAAGGATCTCCTCTTGAGCTCACCTTTCCCCCCAACTTTTGACTTATCATTTCTCCTTGCTCCCTTAGTTCCTTAGTGATGCCTTGATCTATGATTTGGACTTGTAGGATTCTCATTTGCTTGTTCGGTTGTTGTTGGGACGTGAAGATGTTTMTGAAGGTTTGTTTGTTCCATAGCTTGAGGCATTGCTTGAATTTTTTAAGTTTCTACTAGAAACAATACATCTTGGAGCCATGTTGAATGGTTAAATCCCTCCACCATATGGGGGCCTTAGTTTGGAAGCCGAGGTGGTTGAACAAAAAATGCTCAAATTTGAAGGGATTTCGACTTGGAGAGTCCAAAATGTCTAACCAGAGTGGAATGGGCTAGTGATCTGACCTGGGGGCATCAAGGATGATAGCTTCTGTAGTTGCTCCATCCATTAAGAGGGAGTCTGAGATGAGGAAGCAGTCGAGGAGGAACTCCACCTATTGGGACCCCGATCATCGATTTGTCCAGATGTATATTCCATTTTTTGTTTCTAGATCGATGAGGCCCAACTTGTCGATTAAGGCTTGAAAGTGCCCTGAATAAGCCTCAAGGCTATGTGTTCCTCCTCTTTTCTCATCTAGATTGTAGATCATATTAAAATATCCACCAAGAATCCATCTACTCCCGAAGGTGAGGGTGGTGAGTCCTTATAGAGTACGAATGAAGGATGTCTTGTCCCTTGGAGTAGCTGGTCCATACAAATTTGTGAGGAAGCCAAGTTTTTTAGAGCCAATAATCCTATATTCCACTGAGATTGACCACCTGGTGGTGAATAAATTTTCTAGGATCAAAGAACTTGGGTTCCATAGAAATTCCAGACCCTCGACCATTCCTATTGCATCGGTGCAAATCACTTTCTCCTACTTCCAGCAACAAGAGAGTAATCAATCCATTTCTTCCATTGCACATTTTGTTTCTTGTAAAAACGTGATATCTGGTTGTTCCACTATAATACGTTCTTGTAGCATTTTTTTCTTACTATGACTGTTGAGTCCCCATATATTCCAAAAGATGAGATTCATGATGAGGATGGGGAGGGGAGGGGGGAAAGATGTCAGAAATGAGATGTATCTGACTTGAGTTAACCATAAAGTGTCCAATCTCCTATATGAGCTTCTGGGTGGATTTTATGCCCATTTTATTTTCGTCTTTCTAATATTTGTGTTTCTCTTTTAGTAGATTTCCTTGGATGCCCAGACCTAATCTCGATCTAGCGACAGATCTTGCTGAAGAGTTGAGGAAAACTTTGTGGACTTTGCGTAACTGGTCAGGAGGGATGGTATATAGTTGTTGATGCCGATATTCTTGTTCTAGATGCTCTAGGTCTATACTAGCTAGGTCCTTCTCATCTAGGTCCATTTCTGCATCTCCGTCTTCTAGATCTAAAGGTTCAACGTCTATAGCATTGGAAGTTGGAATGGATGAAGTTTTCTCCATGATAAGGGTTTCCACCGTTTTCCCTTTTGTATGGCCTTGTTGAACCTCCGCCATAGGAGGGATCTCTGGAGTATCCATATTCTATGGTATTCGATGTAGGGCATCAAAAGGGTTGTTGGAGGGTGGTTCCCTAGTGGAAGCAATGACTATTTTCCTGGCCCCTTGTCTCTGTATTCCTGCTATGGGTATGAAGCAGTCCTTTGTTTTGATTTTCTCAGGGTTGTATTCCTTTCTCACCATGTTGAGGGGGAAATCTCTAAAGAGATGCCTATGCTCATGGAATTTTCTACAGCGAAAAGGTATGTTCTCATAATCAATGGTTTGTGACTAGTCTTCATCATGGTATTCTAGTGTGATGGAACCTGCTATCCCCCACTTTTAGGGATAAATAAGGAGATTATGTCTCAAGGCCCACAGGTCCTAGACATGGAGTACTGAGAGCCATATCAACTTGAGCATGGCCCTGGAGGGACCATCTTTTCTTCCTTTCAGTACCTCCACTTTTTCAGCAAAAACAACATCCATCACCTTTGGCTTGGTCCCGTATCAGAGATGGTTATTTCTCCATGAGGTAATGAGTCTGGGTATCATGGTATGTGTCACTCTGATCCTGAAAACCTTTGAATATGTGCATTTAATTCCTTTTGTTTCTAATGGGTGATTGGATCTTATACTTATCCACTTGACTATGTCTGGGGGGAATGACAGGATGCCCTAGCAAGCTTGTGACCATAGGTTTTGAGTTTCCATTGGGGGGATTTCTAAAAATTCATTGTCCACTCCCATCATACTTACCACTTTCCATGTTACTTCCCACTCATCCATCCCATTACATTGGTCTGGGCTTTGGGTTGGCCAATTATTTAAGGGTTGCACCTTGCCTTGTGGGAAGAAGGGGATAAAGGCCCAGAAGGTAAAAGCATTTGGAAAAAGATAAAACCCTAAAATTAAAACCTCGAGATGCTTCGCCTAGGGATCCCCAAGAAAGAAGTAAAAGGATTCTCAGCAAGAAAAAAGAGGGACCCATAAAAATAATAAAACAAGACCTATTCAGAGGATAGGGGGTCTCATCACGAGCCAACCTATTAGGTCCATGGGAACCTAACAATATGACACTAATACCAATTGGTTACCACGCCAGGGTAGTGACTCTTGGTTGCATGGCCAAGAGAAAGGGTGTCTCATCACGAGCCAACCTTCTCATATACGTGAAAGTGCTTGTGGGTAACATTGCCACCACTGGTCACTATGCCAGGGCAATGTCCCATGATTATCTTCTTGAATAAAAATCAATAAAGAATAAAGAATAAAAGGCATGAATGGGCTTGGAAACATTTTCATCCATGACAGGTGCAACTCTCCTTCTACAAAGGCACCCACAGGTAAGCCTTGCATTTCCCTACTTTCACTACGCCCCTTGTCAGGACATCCCTTATCCACCCCACCCATTTACATGACTTGGATTTAATCTCTTCCGGAAACATCCCTTTTCCAGTGGACACTATCCCAATAGGACGTTGTGTCACTTCCTCTAAACTTGCATTGTATATTTGTATAATGTATTTGAGCACTTGATTGGGTAAAGGGGATTTTATGCACATGTTTAATAATATTTATGATTAGATGTGATTGACATTTCTATGATCCCTGTGACTTATGAGCCCATCGAGGGCATATTTGTTGATGTGTAGGATCATACCTGATGGACAGGTACCACATTGGACAGGTACATATGGGGAGATGATTAGTTCGGACCTCCATGGGGTTTAAGAGCCCACCAGATGGATGATGAGACCACAACAGGGGGAAGAGACATGACAGAGGGGTTTGCACTGGAGAAGAGGAGGACATTCGACAGAGGCACCCTGGTAGAGCCTTACATAGGGGGGTTGTGCCCTCTCCACTAGAACGTTGGCCTTGGAAGGCCCATAACATCACCCAGCATGCCCATGATGTCATCCAACATTGTGGATGTTTTGGGGAGGCAATAATGGAAGTGTGGCATGTGTGGCATATTGGAGAGGCCTAAGGAGGGAATTTTTTTTTCTCCAGGAGGCCTATGCTTCCCTAAAAAGGGATAATGTCAACCTATAAGGGGAACGACGTCTTATTTTTTTCTTGATTAGGGTTTCATTATAAAATTTTAATGTAAAACAATATTGTTGGTATTTTGGCCTTGTCGGCCTTTTGATGACCTAAATTTTAATTAAGTTCATTGGTATGGTATATATTGAGGGTTTTGACTCTCATATTTTCATCATATTTCACTCACAGATTAGTGAGGTTTGAAATTTGTGCCCTCATTTAGGGTTTTGGGCTGAAAATTGATTTGCACATGTTGAAGGAGACTTTTCTTGGCTATTTTTGGTGTTTCTCTTGGTGGAAGGTTTACAACTAGGGTTTGGATACATGAATTCTTGGTTTATGTAAGTAAATTTTTGCAACACTTCTTTATTGAATGGTTAGGGTACTATTTACTTGCATTTTGTTATTATAATTTGATGAATTGAAACCCTAGGTGACAAGCACATGCTAAGGTCCTTGTATCATGTCCCTACTAGGATTAAGAGCCATTTGATTTGCTAAAGTAAGATAGAGCCTTTCCATAGCAACACTCTATCAATATTCTTCTAGCCTAGCCATTTTTTACTTGTTATTGAGCTAATAAGGAGGCAAACACATCAAGGCCTATGGTTTCTACACCTTGGTGAGTCATTTTCCCCTAGGGTTTGATAGATGAAGCCTTTCCTTAGCAAGAATTCATCTTCAAACTCTCTTGTCTTCAGCCCTACAATTATTACTCAAGCTAGCCGATTTTCATCTTGCCATTGAGCTAAAGAAGGAGGAGAGAGCACTAAGGCCTAGGGTTTCTACACCTTAGTGAGATTTTCTCCCCTAGGGTTTCATTGTTTAGGCCTTGCTTTAGCAACACTTCAACATTTAACCCTCTTGTCTTTGGCCATAACATTATCATTTCGACCCTTCAACATTTGCAGCCATTTGAATCCATTTTCCCTATTAACACACTGATCTAAGATTTCTTGTGTGAGCACCTTGATCATACAAACATCCAATACCTTGAACAATTACTAACCCTTATAACCCTAGCTTAGACTGATATCTAGTAACCCTACAACTTCCATTATCTACTTGAGTTATCTTTATACATTACAACATTTATATCTTTAAAAGCATATGAATGATTAGCTAAGGCATTGTTTCTTGGTATTGATATTTTTACATTGATTACCATTAACATTTATTGTGAAGTGATATATTATAATCATTTCCATCATACATCGTTGACTTGCTTCATCAATATTGTTTGTCAATTACTTTATATCAAAATTCCATGATTATATGATCTTGCATATGTATAGCTTCTTCGTTGTTTTGTCTCAGGCAGGTGCACCTTTTTGAGTTATTACTTATCTTTATTGGCTGGTTAGCTGAGACTTTCTGATCGGTGGTGACTTGTGAGGGGAAAATTATCACTTATCCTTTTAATACTTTGCCTTCTCAAAACCACAGGTCATCGAGGATGTCTCCCCTGGGCCTTACCTCCCTAAATAGAAAGAGTTATCCCATTGAGGTGACAGTGGTGGGATAGTCTCAGTTTCGCCAATTTTCCCTTCTTCCATTCGTCTTTTACCTTAACTAAAAATTGTGCGATAACATTTTGGCACCGCTATCGAGGAACAATGATTCAATTCTCCTCAAGACGACACTTTTCAGTAAGCCTTGCCTCTAGAGTCTCTATCTTACAAGCTTAAATGGCGACTCCACTTAGGGTGTTTTTCCTTATCCTTTGATATTTTTTAGCAAATTATCTGGCGACTCCACAAACCACAAGGAGTTACAATAATCCTCCTCAATCCTTCAGAAAAAATCCTCCCCAAAACTCTCCTGTAGTAAAATAACTTTTGAGAGGAAGTCTTCCTTTGAACACCATGTCTATCACAACAACTCAGACCAATGCACCGAACCCAGGCAATAACCAAAGAAAATGGTCATCTAGTCTCTTCAAGCCGCTAGACATGTCAGCCATACCAAGATACCCTAGGAAAATGCCACCCAAGTATGAGAAGTGTTTGCCTAAGTTTACTGGTACTGATGCAATCATTGTCGAAGAGCATATGAGCAATTTTTGGGCATTGTTTTAGATTCATCCCATTAGTGATGATGCTGAATACCTAGTCATGAAATTGTTCTCTGCTACCCTCATTGATGCTTCAAGGAATTGGTATCATAGTCTTCTCGATGGCAACATTAAAACCATGGAAAAACTAGAAGAAGCCTTTGTCAAGAGATGGAGTATCAAAGAAGACCCCAACTTGCTTCTGACAAGGCTGAATTTCCTTTGGAAACATGAGAATGAATCCATTCGAGAATTCCACACTAGGTTTGAAACCCTGTTGCAAAAGATCCCTGTAATCCATCATCCAACTGACAATTTCCTTGTTTATATCTACACCAGAGCTTTCACGGGTCAATTAGGGTATCTTCTCAGGGACCAAAACCCCCAAACAACCCAAGAAGCTTAAGAATTGGCTACCAATATTGAAGACAACCTCCATTCATATAAGATTGATCCTTTAACAAATCCGAGGGGAAAAATGGACACTAAACCTAAGATAGTCCACAATACCGAGCCTACCTCAGACCTTTGCGCCAGCATGGAAAAATTGCAAGACACTATGGATGGCATGATGAAACATCAAGAGCTAATGATGACTAGGATTGTCAACCTAGAACGAGCCCAAAACCAAGCACCAAGAGTCCCTTACAAAGGCCAATTCCAAAGGGGAAACCAGGTTTATAAACCAAAGAATGAACAAGGGGTCCCTAACACCCTAGCCCCTACAAATATCATGGATGAAAATCCTTGGTGCTTGTAGTGTAGTGAATCACATTGGGAACATGAGTTTCCTTACAACAATGATGGCCATGAACAAGTGAACAATATGGTTCATGTCATGGAAGGCCCCCAAATAAATGTCACTCTTGAAGAACATCGGGAGGGCGTAAAAGAAGAAGCCATGCTGGCTAGCCTCTAGAATGGTAGTGATAAACAACCTAGACCAGGAATCAAAAGAGAAGTTGAAGAAACAATAATTCTAGGTGTATAGATGAAAGAAGTTGAACCAACCCATATCTACCATTCCTGTGGCAGCTCAAAAGAAACCTCCGCCCTCAGACATTATCCTCCCTAAAACTTCCAAAACCGAGAGGGTGGACTTAAACTTTCACTTTGAAGGGGCACTATCTAAGATGCATGTAACCATCCCTATGAGAGAAGTCATTAAGGTACCATCTATTAAAGAACGATTTGACAACTTCTTTAAAGGATTAGATAGACCCATGGACCCTCCTATTATGTTACAAGATGATCACTTTAGGGTCCAGTATGATGAACATCCCCCCTTATTTATGACCTTGATAATGAATAAAAAGAGCCTTAACAATTGCATGTTGGATTCAGGGGCCAGTGATGATATGATGTCTCTCAAGGTCATGCAACAATTGGGTCTAGAAGTCTCAAGACCCTACAAGAATGTGTGTGGCTTTGGTTCTAGAGCCATACCCACACATGGGGTAATTCAAAACGTGGAACTTTGCCTCAAAGAATACCCTTAAAAGGTAGTCCACCTTGACATAGTGGTAGTAGACGTCCTAGATGTGTGGGGAATGTTATTGTATAGGAAGTTTGCCTCAATGTTGGGTGGAACTCTTGAGATGGACCTCACTTATGTGAATATACCTTTGAAAAATGGAACCAAAGGTTGTTTCCTGAATGTACCTATGACTACAAACAATGTGCAAGAAGCTGGTGATCCCATCAAAGATGAAAAATCACATGAGAAAATCATGGAAAGTCTTCCTGATTTTTCTCCAAACGATATGCCTTTTGCGATAGAGGAAGACTTTGATAATATTCAATGGACCAAGAAAGAAGAATACCAACAACTCCTAGACAAATATAAATACAAGGAAGTTGGGACCGTGAAGTTACTAAAAATGGGAGAAAGTGACATATTGATTGGACCTTCCCAGTAGGAAGTCTTTACAGCAGAATCCCACCCCCCTCCCTCTGCACAATACACCAAGGTTGTTCAAGGAACAACCAAATACAAGATTATAGAGTACAAGGAAGGGTATGTATTATGGATGTGGGATACCAAGAAAGGATAGCCAACTAATTTCAAAGGGAGTACTCAATCTTGGCTCGGGCCCTTCAAACTTGGAAGAAAATTAGTTGATGACTCTTACTACTTGTCCACTTTGCAAGGAAGAAGGATCCCATTACCAGTCAACGGGAACCTCCTCAAACCCCACAAATGTGGGGGGACTTGACTTCACAAGTAAGTGCAGGTAAGTAGGTAGCCATTTTTCATTCATTGTATATACCATTGCATTTCATGCTAGGGTAGTTTTCTTTCGCACTTGTACATATGATTGTTTTTGTTTCAGTTTTATATATATGAGCTAGGGGTGATATCACCACCCCAAATGATTACTGATAATTGATATTGAGATCAATCCGATTACAAGTTATGCCATAGATGCTGAGTTTCTCATGCGCTCTACGGTGAGCACATGTCCCTGAGTTGGAGCCAGATGTTATCCCCCACTTTTAGGGATAACTAAGGAGATTATGTCTCGAGGCCCATAGGTACTAGACATGGAGTATAGAGAGCTAGATCGACTTGAGCATGGCATTGGAGGGCACATATTTTCTTCCTTTTAGTGCCTCCACTTTGTCAGCAACAAAAAAATCCATCACTTTCGTCTTGGTCCTGTATCAGAGATTGTTCTTGCTCCATGAGGTAATGAGTTTGGGTACTGTGGTATGTGTCACTTTGATCCTCAAAACCTTTGTATATGTGCATTTAATTCCTTTTGTTTCTAACGGGTGCTTGGATCTTGTACTTATCCACTTGACCATGTCTGGGGGGATTGATAGAATGCCCTAGCAAGCTTGTTCCCATAGGTTTTGAGTTTCCACTGTGGGTATTTCTGAAAAGTCATCGTCCACTCCCATCATACTTACCACTTTCCCTCTTACTTCCTGCTCATCCATCCCATTACATTGGTCCAGGAATTGGGTTGGCCAACTATTTAAGGGTTGCACCTTGCCTTGTGGGAAGAAGAGGATAAAGGCACAAAAGGTAAAAGCATCCAACAAAAGATAAAATCCTAAAATTAAAACCTCGAGATGCTTCGCCCAGAGATCCCCGAGAAAGTAGTAAAATTATTCTTAGCAAGAAATAAGAGGGACCAATAAAAATAATAAAACAAGACCTGGTAAGAGGATAGGGGGTCTCATCACGAGCCAGCCTATTATGTCCATGGGTACCTAGCGGTATGAAACTACTAGAAGCTCATTACCACGCTAGGGTAGTGGCTCTTGGTTGCATGGCCAAGAGAAAGGGGGTCTTATCATGAGCCAACCTTCTCATCTCAATGAAAGTGCTTGTGGGTAACATTGCCACCATTGGTCACCACGCTAGGGTAGTGTCCCCTGATTATCTTCTTGAAGAAAAAGAAACAAAGAATAAATAATAAAAGGCATGAATGGGATTGGAAACATTTGCATCCAAGACGGATGCAACTCGCCTTCTACAAAGACACCCACAGGTAATACCTTCATTTCCCCACTTTCACTACACCCCTTGTCAGGACATCCCTTATCCACCTCACCCATTTACATGACTTGGCTTTAATCTCTTCCGGATACATCTCTTTTCCAATGGGCACTAGCCCAATAGGATATCCTGTCACTTCCTCCAAACTTGCATTGCATATTTGTATAATGTCTTCAGAACTTGACTGGGTAAAAGGGGCTTTATGCACATGTTTAATAATATTGATGATTATATGTGATTGACATTTCTATGATCCCTATGACATATGAGCCCATGGAGGGTGTATCTATTGATGTGCATGATCATACCCGACAGACAGGTACCACATTGGATAGGTACACATGGGGAGATGATTAGTTCATACCTCCATGGGGATAAAGAGACCACCAAATGGATATTGAGACCCCAATAGGGGGAAGAGATAGGACATAAGGGTTTTCACCAGAGAAGAGGAGGACGCTCGACAGAGGCACCCTGACAGAGCCGTACCTAGGGGGGTTGTGCCCTCTCAACTGGAATGTTGGCCTTGGAAGGCCTATAACATCACCCAACATGCCCATGTCACCATCCAGCATTGTGGACATTTTGGGGAGGCAATTATGGTAGTGTGGCAGTTTGGATAGGCCGAAGGAGGGCTAACGTTTTTCTTTAGGAGGCCTATGCTGCCCTAGAAAGGGCTAACGTCACCCTAGAAGGGGCATGTCATCTTAATTTTTTCTTGATTAGGGTTTCATTATGACTTTTTAATATAAAACGATATTATTGTGTATTTTTTCCTTGTCGGCCTTTTGATGACCTAAATTTTAGTTAAGGTCATTGGTATGGTATATATTGAAGGTTTTCACTCTCATATTTTCATCATCTTTCACTCACACATTAGTGAGGTTTGAAATTTGTGCCCTCATTTAGGGGTTTTTGGCTGAAAAATTGATGCGCACTTGTTGAAGGAGACTTTTCTTGGCTATTTTTGGCATTTCTCTTGGTGGAAGGTTTACAACTAGGGTTTGGATACATGAATTCTTGGTTTATGTAAGTGAATTTCTGCAACACTTCTTTATTAAATGGTTATGGTACTATTTACTTGCATTTTGTTATTATAATTTTCTGAATTGAAACCCTATATGACAAGCACATGCCAAGGTCCTCGTCTCATGTCCCTACTAGGATTAAGAGCCATTTGATTTGCTGAAGTAAGATAGAGCCTTGCCATAGCAACACTCTATCCATATTCTTCTAGCCTAGCCATTTTTTACTTGTTATTGAGCTAAGAAGGAGGAAAACACATCAAGGCCTAGGGTTTCTATAACTTGGTGAGCCATTTTCCCCTAGGGTTTGATAGATGAAGCCTTACCTTAGAAACACTTCATCTTCAAATTCTCTTGTCTTCAGCCCTACAATTATTACTCAAGCTAGCCGATTTTCATCTTTCCATTGATCCAAAGAAGGAGGAGAGAGCACTAAGGCCTAGGGTTTCTACACCTTAGTGAGAATTTCTCCCCTAGGGTTTCATTGTTGAGGCCTTGCTTTAGCAAAACCTCAACATTTAACCCTATTTGCTTTGGCCATATCATTATCATTTCAGCCCTTCAACATTTACAGCCATTTGACTCAATTTTACCTAATAACATACTGATCTAAGACTTCTTTTGTGAGAACCTTGATCATATAAACATCCAATACCTTGAACAACTACTAACCCTTCTAACCCTAGCTTAGACTGATATCTACTAACCCTACTGCTACCATTATCTACTTGAGTTATCTTTATACATTGCAACACTTATATCTTTAAAAGAAATTGAATGATTATCTAAGGCATTGTTTCTTGATATTGATATTGTTACATTGATTACCTTTAGCATTTATTGTGAAGTGATATATTATAATGATTTCCATCATACATCGTTGAATTTCTTCATCAATATTGATTGTCAATTTATTTATATCAGAAGTCCATGATTATATGAAGTACTAACCAAGAAAGTGATCTTGCAGATGCATAGTTTCTTTGTTTATTTGTCTCAGGTAGGTACAACTTTTTGGGTTATTACTTATCTTTATTGGTTGGTTAGCTAGGACTTTCTAATTGGTGGTGAGTTGTGAGGGGGAAATTATCACTTAGCCTTTTAATCATTTTCCTTCTCAAAACCCCAGGTCATAGGGGACGTATCCCCTGGGCCTTACCTCCCCAAACAAAAAAAGATATCCCATTGAGTTGATAGTGGTGGGATAGCCTCAGTTTCACTATTTTTCCCTTCTTCCATGTGTCTTTTACCTTAAATACAAAATGTGCGATAACAAAACCTGGTATCATCTTGGAGATATTCATGTAGACACAAATGCGCACATACGAGGTATACTTCCTCTTCTTGGTTGGTTTCAAATATTTCACATATACCCCAATGGTGTTTCCAATACCACCAATACTTCTTCAAGCCAAAAATCCTGTGGCAGGGAATAGAGTCGAATCCATACTAATGCATTTGCAAAATCCTCTGTTTCGGGGATTAAATTCTCCATCCAAAAGCGCAAGAAGAGACCAGTTGAGTTGAAAAAATAAGGACCGTTGTTAAAGATGTGGTTCCTATCCTTTAGATTGTGTAGGATTATTGTGAAGAATCCTTTGGAGCCCAACTGATGGTCATAGTGACCTTTGGGTTTCCACCATTGTTGTATCCATTTTATAAACTCACGTTCGGAGGGACATAGCCCTAGAAATTTTTCGACCAAGGAATAATCTCACATATATTGTTTCTATTATTCTATTATGGGTGAACTGATGATGTATTTCGGTGCTTGCGACACCTGAGGGATGCACTTTTTGGGTGCCCAAGGTCGCGCTCCCCTTGTTTGTGTATTCCCTGACTAAATTTCCATTTTCTTTCCTTTGAATGAACCTTTGAAGAGAAGCTATGAGCGCAGATCTGGGGGTGGTTCAAAGGTCGACCATCTAAGGCCTCATCCTGTGTTGCCTTGTGCCACTGCATGATTGTAGGAGGTACCTCTCACCCCTCCCTCGATTGGGAGCATGGTTTTCCCCACTAGGGGTGGCCTAGTGCACCATGGGTTGAGTGAAAACCCTAACCCTAGCACGTTTCAGAGCTCATCTAGTATTGTAGAGATATTATTCATCCTTAGGGATGTAGAAAAAAAAATGGATTTGTAGGAAAAAAATTGAATTTGTAGCAAAAAATTTGATTCATAACACCTCTATTTTGATGCCCTATTTAAATTGCAATTAATTATGTTTAGTAATGATTTTATTTCAGTATGGATATATTATTGACATGCCATGTCTTTTAGGGACCTAACCTCCCTAACCCCTCACATAGGTAGAATAATATATTTTCCATGTATTAAAGGCTGACATTAGTTAACAAGGCCTATTTAATAATGAGAACAAGTCTAATGTAAAAATACTTAATAGAATCTTCTGCTTCTAGAAGGATCTTGCTCTAGAATGTTCTTTAGAAGATAGAATTGGTATAAATAAGACTCAGAGGGATGATAAAGCCTTGTATTGAGAATTATTGTAATAGAGAGTTTCTCTTCTAGAGGTTTCCCCCTCGAAGAGACAAGTGAACTTTGCTTCCTATCAATAAAGGTATCAATTTTGGTATTTTGGTTCTCTACATTTTGTTGTTTTGCTGGTATTTTTTACACTATTTTCGTTTCCTTCTTATTATAATACATCTAGTACCTAACAAGTGGTATCAAAGTACATTCCTCTGCGAAAATTGTGGGGATTTTTTTTCCAGGGTAGAGATGTGTACTGTCAGCATATTTAAAGCAAACAGATTTGTCACTTAGTGGGTAAAACTATGGTGGGGAAGACTACATGCAGGAAATATAGACAGTTTCATGGGGTTACTTAGAAACAAACATTTCACCTTGTTGGAAACGCATTTTGGTACCCCTTGAGTGGTACCACATTAGATAGAATACGTACACGGTCATCACTCCCACGTACCATCAGGTATATCAAGAGTATACTACGTCTCCTAAAACCAACTCTAGATCAACTGATTGATTGCCCAACTGTTATAGTGACACCAAGAACAACACTAGGTAATATACTCTCTAGCACTTGGGTAATCAGGTAGTATGACTAAGGGTATGGTCCATCCTCCTTAGTTGGTGCCCTGAGATATTGGGTTGAGTACTACTATTCGAACCTACACATATATCAGAATCTATAGCACAAGGAAAACCCTTTTTTGCAGAAACCTTGTGAACCATAACCCCTGGGAAAGAAACATGACAAAAAAGGAACATATGAGATTTATTTCCGTGCAACCCTACCTCTTTCATTATGGTTGCAGAATTCCTACAAAATTTTTCCTATTAACACTTTGGGACATTTGTCACTGCACTATTCTTCAGTTGGAGTATAACTCTATTGGAACCCTTATTTAGGATCCATCCCATTGGATTATTCTCTTCACCCTAATCACCATGGTACCTATCATTTTTAAGTCTTTTTTTCTCGTGTAATCGACCCCCTTCCCTAATCCCTTATTTGACACGTATCCAAATGAATTCCTGTCTTTCAACTGATCATCATGGTACCATTCACTAATAACCCCTTTTTTATGCAGACCCACATGCCCATTTCCCTCCCCAATGGCCCACACCCACATCCAAGACTAGGATGCCCACATCCTTGTCCTGGACAAAGTCAATGATAAAAACATGCAAGATATCTCTAAACTTACTTCCAATATTGCTAGCACAAATTCTCATCTCACCCCACCAGAATCCCTTTCGACAACAATGAACCACTTGTAAACAATGTGTCAACAATTCCAAGAAGTTGTGAACAACTTGACCACATTGTTTAAGAAATACTAAGATCCTTTCACTTCTGCACCACCTTATAACCCATAAGGCATTGAATCCTCCCATTCCACTTGCTTTCATTCCAACCTATAGTATTCCAAATATAAAATAGTATGCAGAACATAAATATTTTATCATATAAATGGCAAAGGAACAATTATGTAAGAATAACAATACTAGAATAATACTAGAATAACACCAGAAAGAACACCTTGATTAATGATAAAAATGTTCACTTGCCTCTTTGAGGGGGAAACCTCCAGCAAAGAAGAGATATATTGCAATAATATCCAAGACAATATTTATCATACCCTCTATTCCTATTTATACTAAATCTATCTGTCCAAAAGAACAATCTAGGGAAGATCCTTCTAGAAGCAAAATCTTCTATTAGGTCTTCTTAAACTTGACTTATTCCTCCTTATTTCTAGGCCTTATTAATATTGGACTTTATTACATGGAATTATATTATTCTACCTACGTGAGGGTTTAGGGAGTTTAGGTCCCTAACATTCCCTCCCCCTTGAGGAACAAACTTGTCCTCAAGGCTTAATATGGGGAATATTTTGTAGAATGGTGCCTGGTTCCCAAGTGGCATATTCTGGAGTTGTATTTTTCCATTGGAATAACACTTCTTTGATGGTGCATTGATGAATATGATGCTCTTGATGGGATAAGACTACATGTGGCTGAAACCATATGGAACCTTCTTCATCCAACTCAGGGAGACTGGTTTGAGTTTGGCACATGAAAAACATGATGGAGATTCGACTGATTGGGTAGAGCTAATTGATAGGAAACTGATCCCACATGCTTGAGAACTGTATAAGGACCATAAAATTTGGGTGCAAGTTTCTAACGATGTTCAACTTTGAGTGAATTCTTCTTATAAGGTTGTATTCAAAGAAACATATGGTCCCCTCTAACAAAATGTCATTCGGAATTACCTTGACTTTATTATTTCTTCATGCGATTCTGATCCATGACCAAATTGCCTTTGAGGGAATGAAGAATAGCCTCTTGAATGGTAATATTTTTGTCAACCTTCTGAACCTTCGAGACACCTGGCATATATGAGAGAACCGATGAGGGATTTTATCCATAGACTGTTTCAAAAGGAGTCATGCGAGTAGCTATATGGTAAGATGTGTTGTACCACCATTCAACTAGGGGTAACCATTGAGCCCACCGATTTTTCCTCTTAGATGCAAAACATGTCAAATATGTTTCCAAAAACTTGTTCACAACTTCAGTTTGGCCATCCGTCTAGGGGTGATAGGAAGTGCTAAGATGAAATTGGGTGCCCTGTAGCTTAAACAATTCTTTCCAAAAATTGCATGTGAAAGTGGGGTCTCTTTCAGAGACAATAGAATTAGGCATTCCATGAAGCTTGAAGATATTATCCATGAATATTTGAGCCACTGTGGTGATTGTGAATGGGTGTTGAAGAGAAAAAAATGAGCATATTTGGAGAGACAATAAACGACCACCATGATTACTGAATTATTGCCCGATTTAGGTAAGACCACAATGAAATCCATAGAAATATCTCACCAAATAACAGGGCGAGTCATAAGCAGTTGGAGTGTTCCCAGAGATTTGACAGTTTCTCCCTTGTTGCATTGACAGACCTCATGTGCATTCAGCCACAAAATTGTGAACGTCTTGTTTCATACCATCCTAGAAAAAAGAATGTTTGACCCATTCATAGGTTTTGGTAAACCCTGAATGTCTGGCCGTGGGTGAGGCATGAAGTTCAGAAAGCACTGTGGATTTAAGTTGTGATTTCTTTCATAAATTCAAACGATCTTTGTAATGAAGCTATTCATTGTGTCAAGAGTATCCTGTAGAAACTGAATAATTGTGTTGCAATTGGTGGAGTAGGAGAGAAATTTTGGGGTCTTGCAGCCATTCCTGATGAACAACTTGGAGCCAATCTGGTACAATGAAGGAGAGGGAAAAAAGGGACCCCTCTTATTCATATTTCTGAGAAATAAGATTGACCACGACATTTTCCTTTCCCTTCTTGTAAATGATATCATAATCATAACCAAATAGCTTGGTCACCCATTTTTCTACGTCAGGGATGAAATTCGTTGTTCCAGGAAATACTTGAACTTTGATGATCAATTTTGATTTGGAATCACTGACCCAATAAATAAGGACGGTAAAATTTCCTTTTCTTAAATGGATCGACCCAAATGTTGTTCGAAAAGTTGTTTTCTAGTGAAGGCCAAAGGCCTGCCATCTTGCATTAGGACGACTCCAATTCTTTTCCTGGAAGCATCACATTCCAATACGAATGTATTTATGAAGTCTGGAAGTGCTAGGATAGGGGTCGATCACATAACATCTTTCAAGGCTTTGAAGGCATGATCCGCAACTGAAGTCCAAGTGAAAGAATTCATTTTAAGGAGAGAAGTGAGAGGAGATGCAATTTTTTCATAATTCCAAACAAAATTCCTATAATATCCCATTAAACCCAAAAAACCACAAAAGCTCTTAAGATTTTTAGGGCGAGGCCAATCCTACTTAGATTCAGTTTTCTTAGGATCCACTTAGACACCATCCTTGCCGAAAATATGACCAAGGTATTCCACTTATGAGGCACCAAAGTCACATTTAGATTGTTTGAGAAAAAGTTGGTTCTTAGAGAGTAAATGGAGAACTTGATTCACATGGGAGAGATCAGATGGCCAATTTTTACTATATATGAGAATATCATCGAAGAAAACTAAGACAAAATGATGGAGAAAAGGACGGAAGACATGATTCATAAGACTTTGGAAAGTCGAAGGAGAATTACACCATCCAAAGGGAATTACTAGGAATTCATAATGAACCTCATGAGTGAGAAATTAATTTTTGGGAATGTCTTTACCTTTCATACGGATTCAGTGGTAGCCATAATGTAGATACAATTTGGTGAAGTACTGAGCACCACTCAATTAATCCAAGAAATCATCAATGACAGGAATGGGGAATTTATCTTTGATTGTGAGTTTGTTGAGGGTGCGAAAATCAGAACACAAGCACCAAGTACCTTATTTCTTGAGTACCATGACCACAGGGGAAGAATAGGGTATAGTACTGAGACAGATAACAATGGCTTCTATTAATCCATGAACAATTTTCTCAATTTCATTCTTCTAGGAAAAGGAATGATGATAAGGCTTAACATTGGGAGGAAGACTGCCTGGGATGAGAAGGATGGAATGATCATGAACTCCATGGGAAGGGGGAAGTTATTTGGGAGTGGTAAAAAACACTTGGTGGCGGGAAAGGATAGATAGGAGGTCGAGATGCACAAAAGGTGTCTCAATAGAATGAATGGAATGGAGCTAGGCTATAACACCTGAATGAACTTTTTTGAGGAGGTTTTCCATGCGATGGGAACTGATGATCTCATGGGTGCCTGTTGTGATTCCTTGGAACTTATATTTTTGTCCATCTTGTTGGAATTGCATGGTTAAGTGCTTAAAATTAATGAGAATGGGGCCTGGAGTGCGTAACCATTCATCACCAAGAACAATGTCACAACCACCCATGTCTATAGAAAACATATGGGATTTTAGGTGATACTGACCAATTTGGCGTCACACATTTTCACATCTTCCCCCACATTTCATGGAACCTCTATTGGCAATCATGATTTGAAAATTATTGAAGAAACAGATGTAACAATTGAATTCTTGGGAAATGCGGTGATGAATAAAATTATGGGTGCTACCACTGTCCACAAGGATGATGAATTTCGTGTTTTTGATGTAACCAATTAATTTGAGAGTCTGGGGAGTAGAGAAGCGAGTGAGTGTTAGGGACCTAACCTATTACGTAGGTAGAATAATATATTTCCATGTAATAAAGGTCAATATTAATAAGGCCTAGAAATAAGGAAGACTAAGTCCAATGTAAGAAGACCTAATAGAAGTTTCCGCTTCTAGAAGGATATTCCTTTAGATGGTTCTTTTGATAGACATATTTAGTATAATTAGGAGTCGAGGGTATGAGAACTCTTGTCTTGGATATTATTGTAATAGAGCTCTTCTCTACTGGAGGTTGCCCCCTCGAAGAGGAAAGTGAACATTTCTCTCAGTAATCAAAGTGCTCCTTTTGGTGTTCTTTTGGTATCATTTTGGTATTATTAGGGTGTTTTTCTAGTTATATTTTTGTTCATCTTCCATTTCTAGTTATTTATTTATGTTCTGCATACTTTTTTATATCTGGAATATTATAAGTGGTATCATAGCACCTTCCTCGGAAAGAAATTGTGGGTTAAATTTTTTTCAGGGTAGAGACATATTCTAACGTCTTTAATCTACAAATATCTGTCGTTACATGCATAAACCCATGGTTGGGGATTCACACATGCAGGAAATACAAGTGGTACTTAAGTGCACATCTATTGGCACCCTTGTAGCCCCTGTTGGTAGCCCTTCAAGTGGTAGTGTATCAGATAGAAACTATATATAGATCGACCTAGATCTCCTAAATCCCTCCATATATAAACCGATCGACCACCTAACTGCTATAATGTCACCGAGAACAACACTCAGGAAGATACTCTCTAGTACCTGGGTAGTCGGGTAGTATGGCTAAGGGCATAGTCTAGCCTCCTTAGTTGGTTCCCTGAGATATTGGGTCAAGTACTACTATTGGACCCTGCATGTATATCAAAGAGATATAGCACAGGGAAAAGCCTTGTCTGTACAACCCTTGAATACCTAACCCTTGGGATGGAAACAAAAACAAAACAGACAAGATATATTGCAGCACAACTGTTTCGAGTTGCGAAATTTCTACACATTTCTTTCTGTTAATCATTTGGGCATTCCATCACTGCAATATTCTTCAGATCAAAGTATAACTCTGTAGGATTATTAGTCATATCATATTATAACTTGGCACCATTATTTGATACCTATTTCATTGGATTTCTCTCTTCTCCCTTATCGCAGTCATACCTATCATTTTTTAGAATTTTTTTTTTCTTATGGACCCGACCCCCTTTAAACACCCTTATTTCAACTTTACCCCATTGGATTCCACTCGTCTCCCTGATCATTGTGATAAAATTCACCCATAACCCATTTTTTGTTTGGTCCCACCCTCCCCTTTTCATGTTCCCTCGTCATCATGGCCCATACCCATAGCCAAGACTTGGAAGCTCGCTTCACTACCTTGCACTCTAATTTCACAGAAACCCAAAAATAAGTGCCACAGATTAGTGCCAATATTTCCACCATAAATCAAAACATGCATTCCTCCATCACTTACTCAATCGTGGAACTCAAAGATGAGCTCAAACAAGACATTACTACCCAACTTGAATCTGTCACTACGATGATCTGTGCCAAGATGCATATCCCTGCAGATCTTCCAGTATCTGACCCACCTTTGCATACCTAAGGTGAAACTTCCTCTCATTCCTAGAATTTTCATTCTCATCACTTTCAGCATGACCTACTATTATCGGATTAATCGGTAAGTGCAGAAAAAAAAATATCTCCCTAGTTTCACCACGAAACTAGAACAAAATAAGACAGGATATAAAACTTTCCCTAAGTTTTAATTGTCAAGCATACTAACTAACAAAAGATAAATGACATTCCTTTTAAATGTAATTTTTCCTCGCTAGTGTCATCCTCACTCCATTACAAGGCTTATGGGATGTTGAAACCTATAAAAATACACAAGCCAACGAAGTGAAAGAAACAATGTATACTCAACAAAACCTATGTATGTGATCAAGGAGTCATACAATAAAATAAGATCAATTTTATGGAAAAGAAATATATCACTTTATTAAAGATATTAAAAGGAGAATACAACCAATGACTTGATGTTGTAAGGTCCCTTCAAACAGTTCCTTTCTTCCCAGACACTTCTTCTCCACGGATTCTGAGATCAACAATCTATCTTGACAAACAAAATTCCAAAGCTACAAAAATTACTCAAGCTCACACCAAAATCTAGCTAACTAACTTTTCCCATGAGAACTCTTCTCCTTTTATAATATGAAAAGGATAGGATGAGGAGGTTATGATGATCCCATGAGATCAAGGATGCGAATCAGATCCAAACTGATCGGAGGCCACCTCACCCTCGAAGCTTCTATTCTATAACTTTTGAGAAATTCCTCTTTTTCCTTCGTACGAAAATCGTAGCACCCTTAACACCAAGAAAAATGGGACGACATAATAGGAAACTATGGTGAAACCTATGAAGATCCTATATCAGCGCACCCTTAACACTAAGAAAGGTGCGAAAATCTCTTTTTATAAGGTTTTTTACAAAGGAAAAGTATAATTTCATCTCTCTGGGAAAAAGTATCTTCATTCTCTTTAGGGATTTAGGCCATTGATCCTTCTACAGAAAAGGGATAAGTTTACATCATTAACAGTCATAAGGGTGATGAAAAAAATGTGTAACAGAGATCCCCCCAAAGTATGAAGTTAGAACAGAGTGATAGCTGAAATACTTTATTGATTGTGTGTAGGGAACAAGGAACACGTCGGTTAGAAACCTACCAACAAACAAGGAAATGAAATACGATAATATATCATCACTGAGGTAGGCACTCCCATACTCAGAATACAAATGAATCAAAGCATAAATGCTGACATGTGAAGATCCATTTCAATTAAGACAGGTCATGGCCACCAAACATACACTGTGGATCCATACCAATATGACTCAAATCTGAACATAGCCACCAAAAATAAACTGTGGATATATGTGTTAAAGAATCAAATTTGAACATAGCCACGATACATACACTGTGGATCTATGCGACAGTACAATCTGAATATACTCCAACGCAACCTGAACCTATCAGAAAATATCCAGGGTATTCATCTCCACCACTCTATAGTACAAATCTAACCATGTGAATACATGTGTTGAAGTTGAACATGGTAGAAACCACTTGATTACCGATCATTAGTGTATACCATTAACAAGTGCGATGGAAATAACCATTAATTTCAATGACTCCCAAGGTACTCTATTACAATACAACGAATGTGAATTAATGAGTTGAAGTCGAACACTCAGCAAAATCTCCCAATCAAGGGTCAATAATGAAAACCCATTGTCAAAATCGAGGAAACCTACCATTAAGGCATGCAAGTTCCAAGGTACTAATTATTTTTTGAGTCTAATTCCTAGATAATGAGTTGAAGTCGACAGGAAAAGACTTGTCACAGGAGGGCCTTAAAGTAACCCCCATCAACGACATCAAACAGGTAAAAATATTTGAGGTAGATCAGAGTAATAAGTGATTCAGGATTGACCAATGCAATAAAAGGCTTAAGGATTGCAAAAATGGACGACGCAATAGAAGGCTTTCTAGGTTGAACTTCGTTTTGAACATATTGATGACACAACAACTATCTTGGAAAAATTGACTCAACAACAGGGATCATAGACCAATTTGTCATCTTATAAAGGAGTATGATCAAGAGACAAGCAAATTTTCCAACCTAGACACAAAGCGAGTGAAAGGGCATCATGTTCAAAAGTGACTCTTCCATAGAATATAGTTTTAGATACATTTCTTTCCCAATTCCCTCCCCCACAATTTCTGGCGAGTACCTCTTTATTTTTACACAATCTTGAGGAGGATAACATATGCTTGAACTGTAAGCTCATCCTTCAGATGAGTCCCTTGGAGTATGTTTAATGAACCCTAGGAAGGAGTGGTTCGGTCCCATATGGGTCTTTCGATGTTTGTTTAATGAGTCCAAAGAGAGAAAAATCAGGGGTTTTTCATTTTTAGAGAGTCTGAAAAACACTTAAAGAGAACTCCATAAGGTCCTTTTTCATAGGCTAGTCTGATGAGACCAAAAAATAGATAACCTACCACTCATCATACGTTTTCTTCAAATAATTTTACAAGCGTGAAAAGAACAAGGTCGCTCGGCCATGTTTTCATGTTTAGGAAGTTGGAAAAGAGACTAAAGGATACTCCATAGGTTTCCTTTTTCGCATAACCTTTACGAGTCCGAAAAAGTGATAAAAGTTTACTCGGTTACATTCTCAGGTATTTACGAGCATGAGAAAGAACAAAGACTAAGCTTAGGATTGTTTTCATTTTTACTCAAGCTTAAAATAAAACAAAATTATGCTTGGGATATATTTTATTTTTACACAAGCTTAAAACTAGCCAAAACTATGCTTGGACCTAGTTTCATTTTTACACAAGCTTAAAAATAGCCAAAACTATGCTTGGACCTGCTTTCATTTTTACACAAGATTGAACTGAGGAAACTATGCTTGAGGTAGGTGGTTTCATTTTTACACAAGATTGAACCATAGAAAACTATGCTTGGACTTCCCAACGCATAACAGAAGGATGATTGGTACTTATCCCCCAGCTTAAGAAAGTAGCAGCTTTAACTTTATCATGAAGTCCAAAGGCTGAAATCATTACCCCCCCCCCAAGCTTCGTTTCATCCAACAACACATGAGTATGAAATGAAGCTTCAAATACTATATGTAACAAAGTACTTGACTCAATCGAAGAGGGGAGAAATCTATTTCATTTTTTAATGAGCTTTCCACAAAGAAGAAAAACTATGCTCGAGAATCTAGGTTCAATCCCGAGACCTTTGTTTCATTTTTTAACGAGCTTGATACAGAAACAATAACTATGCTCAAGACCTATGTTTCATTTTTTTTTAATGAGGTTTCCACAGGATGCAAAAACTATCCTCATAATTGGTTTCATTTTTTAATGAGCTTGAAATCAGAAAACCATTCTCAAGGCTCTCTTCTTGATCATGGATTCCAAGAGGAAAATGCTCCATAAGGACACCATGTCAAGGGAAAAAAATTGATCATGGATTCCAAGAGATATTCACTTGATGGAAGAAACACACTCTGGAAGAAACAGATGTCCAGGGCCGCAACGGGCGTAAATAGGTTAGGCCCCAATAGACCAATCAAAGAGATAACCATGTCAACTACTAGATCTAATTCAGAAGAGACTGAGCTTACAAGGAGAGGCTCATCTGCATTAGCAGCTTAAGGCATGGGAGACAACGTCACATAATTGACTTGTGGTAGGGGTGATATCGACTGCATATACAAACCATATAGGGATTTCATTGAGTTGATGGTCAAGTGAGGGCCAACAAACAAAAGTTGATCGATCATGAGGGAATATATCACACAAAAAGAGTGGACACAATAGCTTTCATGGAATAGACATAATCTCTCCCAAGGAGTAAATCGAAATCCAAGGGGTCTTGGACTACCATAACATCAATAAAGACATTTTTCCCTCCCAAATTTATAGGAAACTGAGGAAGGACTCCTAAAGGGTGACTAGTTCTTCTGTTAAAAGATAACATATTCTGCGTAACTAGCACAAGCTGATCATAACCCAAATTTTTCCAAGCAATAGAGAACAAAATACTAACGGTCGTACCTTCGTCTATCAACGTCTGAGGAACGTCCTAACCACAAACCTGCATTGTAATCTTGAAAGGAATGTGAGAGGGAATATGAGGTCCAGTTAGTGCACCCCAATCAAAAAGTGTGGTTTCATTACTTGGAGGGGCTTCCACGGGAGAAGGAGGAATACCCCCCAGCACGGTATATTTTATAGCAATGAGAAAAATGTGGGAAATATTGGGTTTACTCTCTAGCGGGAGAGTAGGATGAACTGATGATGGGATCAGATTGACTACTTAGGTTACATATCCAAGGGGTTAATGGGGTCGACGGATGGAAACAAATCGACTGCTTGGGTGAAACTCTCTGATTGGTGAGTGGGATCAATCAAGGATGGGATTGGATAGACCACTTTGTCAACTAGCTCAACTAAGGATGTGACAATATTGACGACATGATCAACCAGATTGACTGATGAAGGGACCAGATTGATCGTTCCATCAACTACAAGGGGGTTGAGAGAAATCTTATGGTAAGCAATTGGAAGTTGAGGCTATGAAACAATCATGTATTCCAATAATTTCGAGGTTTCATCCATACAAGGGAAAAGGTGAGTTAGATGACTTCCTTTGCATAACATACATGGGAACCTGAATTTACTTTTCTTCTTCCCAAATGTATCATGACTAGTTGATGGGAGGTCATCAACATGTTGTTCAGAAGTTGATGACATGGGTTGGTGAGGGTGCGTAGACCGTGCTTCTATAACCTTGGATAGACCAGGGAAATCCTTAATAATATGGCTACCCTTACAAATCCTGCAAGGGTACTTGGGCTTACGGGTTTTTTGGGTGATCTTGGCATCATCAACACTCCCAACACAATTATCAACAACTGGTTGTTTTCCAACATGTATGACAATGGTTGGAATTTTGGACCCTTTCTTATTTTTCTTCTTCTTAATATTCATTTTCTTCTTCTTCCTATCCACCAAGTTACTAGCTTTATATCTTTCACTCAGCGAAGAATATGAAATGAAATAAGACCTTGCAAGTGAAGAAGGATAAGCTCTTACTGGCGAAGAAGGAGAAGGATCAACATGAGGTTGATGTTCTTGGGGGGAAGTGCTTACAACTGAATAACTTGTTGCATTTGGGATTACCAGAGTGGAAAAAAACCATACCGATAATCCAATTGTGAGACCTGGAAGGCTCAAAGTAGCAATGTAAGGAGGACCAACATTTCCATAAGAAGGAAAAACAAAAGGTTCCCTCGGAGGAGGGGTTTCTTAATTGGTCATTCTGGGCACTGACGCCATTAAACACAGATCCATCCTAGAGTCTGCTAGGGAAAACAATCAACACACGCTAAAAATCTAATAAGAAATCAAAGAAACAAAGCCTTCTCATAATGAACGCACTAGTTGGTGATGAAATCCAACATCGTGAGAACAATGTAGGAAGGGGCTAAGATAGAGCGGGTGGAAAAGTTACATTGATGAATTTCTTAACGTAATTACACCTTGGTGCAAGCTCCCACACATAATCGTGGGTATACCCTCCAAGGAGCCCAAGTGAGTTTGGCCAACGTCGATTCCAGGTACCATGAAGACTTTCCCCTCCACAGTCACCTTGTGCAAAGACCCTAAAGAGATAGGATACTAAGGTTACCAAATACAACAATGATGCATGGGGAAACAATCAATAGTCTAATACACGCGCAAAGGCAAGGTAACTAAGCCCAAAATCAACTCGAGAAGGTTCCCACAGGATTTTCTTCTCAAGTGACCCCCAATAATATGCACAATCTCTACACCAAGACCGACAAAGTAGGGTGAGTAACTCTGTCGGCCCTAATGCGACCTTGTGATTGACCCTTGTGTGAGAAGGGATTCCTAGGAAACAATGTAATAAGTGGATTTTACCACTCCCTAACTCAAGATTCTATGTTTGTTTGCATCTTTGGAAAGTTATCTTTTACACCTATTCCAAATCCCTACAACTAATGTAATGTAGGCTTACTACGAGAAAATATAAAAAATGTCTAATCATTTTTTATAAGCACTTTATTTTAAGGCTGATTTTACTCAAGAGGAAAATGGCATAGACTAAATGATTTTTTGACCAACTCTAAACAATGCAAAGAAATGAGAATGCAAAAATTTCACTTCGATGAAAGATATAGTACGAGAAGGAGAAAATGTTTATCATTCCCAGATGCGCAATGTCCCATAAATTTTATTAAACTCATCAATATCAAGATATTCAAGAAATGAGCCTAAGAGACTATACACCAATACATGATTCTTTCTGCCCCCCATCCATGAGGGGGATTTTTTTTTAAGAATTCAATATTAAAAATGCCAAAAACGATGCAATTTTGCTACTTCAAATGCAAATATGCCCCCAATCTAATGCAAAGCAAGAATTTTTTTTTTTTTTCAAAGATATCTAAAAGAAGATTCAAAGTTGTCAAGCATATTGTAACCAGACCCAACAAATCACCCCAAACACTTATCACAGATCTGGGCAAGGAAAACCACCAAAAAATATTTTTTTCACAATCATCGCAGGATGAAGGAATAAAACAGTGGGTCGATCCTAGATCATCATGGGTAAAAGAAGGACATAGTGCGATGACATCAAATTGTCTCTCAAGGAAGAGTGCGATGATCCTAGATCGTCGCACTGTCTCTCAAAGCAGGGTGTGACGATCAAATAAAAAGTGGAAAAAATAAAATGCATGAAGTTTTTCAGTGAAATTAAACAATCAGAGAGTCAATCTAGATCTCCCAGTGACCCAAAAAATAGAACCCAGGAAATCAAAGTAAGAAAGAAAGAAAATCTAGGAAAACAATTCGTTTCCCCAGTATGGTCGCCAATTTTGTTATCGGATTAATCGGTAAGTGCAGACACAAACAGATCTCCCTAGTTTCACCACAAAACTAGAACAAAACAAGAAAGGATATAAACTTTCCCATAACACTCCCAAGATATATATTCAATGTAAGTGTGTGTTTCCTTATGAGAGTCTCCTTGAGATGTTTATATACTTTTTCATAGTAACATCTCTCCTTAATTTAGGTATTTCTTGTTGCAACCATTGTACCCTTTGACTAAGACTTGTAACCAACTAGGGGCTTCTTGACCACTCTTCAGAGCTTCCAACTTTACAAGGCCATATATCTGTAACCATGAGGAACCATGTGGCATTCCACATATCACCAAAAATGACACAATGATTATTTTACATATATGAATATCTTACCTACATTTTCACTGTCATTTATGTCCATATTCCTCAACAAACTTTGGGTTCCATAACCACACCTCTAGGGATTCATGTAAAATTCATCATATGTATCCATCACATATGATGACATCAACTAAATCAAAATAAATCTTAATCATACCTATGATAACCAACTATCCAACGATCTCATCCACATATATGCGGCTTTAGGACTTTTCCAAGTGTTGACATCAATATCTAAGGGTTGACATCAATATCCAAGATCACTCTCCAAGGATTGAAATCAATGAGAACCAACTGTCCAACAATATCCCCCTTTGGCATTGATGGAAACACTTAGACATGATAGAAATCATGCTCATGCTCCACTATGATCATCATTCCTCATCAATGTTTCTATCTCTCCCTCTTTGACATCAATTCCAAAAGGTATATCCCCTTGGGGATGCTCCCTCTGTCTCCATGCCTCTGTTATTTCTCTTCTTCTTTTTCCAAAGGTTAAATCCCCCTATCCATATGTCTCCTCCTGACACTATACATTCTCCAACCAATCATGGGAAAATAATATCTCCCCATGTGGGTATGTCTCTCTGTCTGTATGTTAATGATATTCCTTTCTGCATTTCTCTCTCTAATTATTTGACTTCTCTGCAAGATATTGTGTAGATCAATGTAAGGATACTTGTATGTGTTTCGTTTCCTCACTTCCAGTGTTTCTTATTGTCCATTGGTGATTCCTCTTGAAATTCATTGAAATATATAAAAAACATTCATTACTTGATTTCTTCAATCACTTGTCATGTTCACTTGACTAGACTATTCAATGATTTCCTTTTGATGACATAACTTATGTTGATGGTTTCTCTTTTCCTGTTCTACTACGCCTTTAAATGATTTTCCTTTTTGTGACTAACTGATTCCACTGATTCCAATTGTAAATATGTTGCTATGAATTCGAACAATGCTTCTTGTACCTACTAAGCATCTCACAAATCCATCTCTGTCCATATGTCACAAACTATTCATAACTCTGCTACTCAATTTTCCCAAAATGTTGACCCATCTATCATTGAACTATCATGAAGGATTCACCTGGATATGCTACAAATGATCATCACATGTTCCTATTTATCATACTAAATCAAACATATCCAATGATTTGATATATATTCTCATCAAACTCTACATGTCCGGAACAACATGTACTGAAGCTATCCCTGCCTAAATAAATATGTGCAATAAAATCCTAAACTTCTTCCTATGTAACCACCAACTGATACATGTGTGGGAAAACTAATTCTTAATCAATCAATATTTTACTCTATACTTCTATTATCTGACTACTCTAAGTCTATCTCTGTAATCACTTCATACTACTCGAAATATGGTTCTTTGATTTGTAGTAGCTACTGCATAGACTCCCCCTATTCAATATTCATATTTACTAGGAGTCTCCAATTCGGGTGGCTCAGTAAAATACATGCTCTGATGCGAAGTAATATTCCTCTTGATATATAAACTCATCATCTCTCTGAACTCTAAATTATTCCTTTCATCCTGTTGATTGATTTCGTACTACAATTCCTGAAAGTACACTCTCTTGAACCTGCTCTTTATTCACCTTTTCTTCTTTTATTTCTCGTGCTACTGGAAATACTACGATCTCTGGGACCTGGTATTTATTCACTTGTTCTTCTTTCTTTCAATTTCTTCTCCAAATCTTCCTATATCTGACATCTTCCTTTCTCTTGATATTGTACTATTTCCAATATTGAGAGTATGACTTCTGGGTGTCCTTCATTTATCTGATCTTCCTTTACCTGTTCTTGTTTTCTTTTCCACACTTTCTTATATATGATATCAATGTTATCTTTCTTATAAGTATCCATCATGCTTCTACAATCACGAGTTATGTCCCCATATTTTTGGCAATTGTAACATTCAATATTGTGTGGAGCCACATAAGTATTTCTTGTTTGAACATTTATTGCATAAGCCCTGCAACCTGCAACTTTATGTCCAAAGTTAGTACAATAAAAAAATGACCATAAAAGAAATTTACATACCTGGGAGTGAATGTTGTTCTTTTTGGTGTAGTCCTTCTGAATTCATGCCTTGGCTGATCATGATCACTATTTAAGCTTCTTTGTGGCTTGAATGTGGAGGATATTCTTGAAGATGCATCTCTATAATTTTTCTTTGATTATGTCTGACCACGATTCCTTCCCTTGAGTACTTCTTCATAACTCTTACTCTTTTCTTCATTCTTGTTTTATGGAAACATAGAGTGCTTGTCTTCAACATTCTCTACCGATGATGTGGTTTTTTCTGTCTCTTCATCATTCATGATAAGATTCACGATTTTAGCTCTTAATGTGACTACCTCTTCTTCAATCTTCTCAACGTGTTATCCTTTCTTCATCATCTGACTCTTCATTACTTCTTTTGTTCGCTTTTCTTCTTCAAGTTAGATCTTCAAGGAGATGATTTCCTTTTCAAGTCTTCTCTCTTATTGACCACATTCTTATTCAAGATGATTTAGGTCCTTATTTCTTTCCTTGAGATGATATGTCAATATCCTCTCTCTTTTATGCTTCATCCTTTTGTGCTACTATTTTGGCTTCCATGTACTTCTTCTGACTCTTGAGCATTTCTTCAATGTATTTGGCTTCTTTCAACTGATCCTGTAAACCTGTAATAATATGATGTACTTCTTCTGATATTTAAGAATTTCCTTTAGCTTAGTCAATTATTCCTTAAGGAATTGGTTTTCCTTCTTTTCTTTGATTAGTTGAGTGAAGGCGTAGTTAAATTCCGCCTCAATATCCACTTCACACTCTTATGCTTCTGAGTCTATATAAAATGATGAAAAATTTTATTCTTTTCTTGTTTCCGTATCTTCTTTATCATTGTTTGGATCTATGATGGGAGAAGAATATATATTATGTATCTTATCCCAAAGTTATTTAGTTGATGATAATTTACCCACTTTTTATTTTACTAAATCATATAGTCCTTCCAAAATGAAATCCATTTCTATTTTGTTGTTCTTCTTTAATTCCTTCTTGAGTGTAGTCTTAGGTTTGTTTGTACCATTGCATACTGTCACAATTTATTTCCAAATATCATACCCCTCTTTATTTAAAAATGTTTTCATCCTTGAGCTCCATTACTCATACTTTAGACCACTCTGGCCATCAAACATTGGTACTCCATTCACACTGCACTCGGTGATACACCTTCCACTGGTTAACATGTTTCCTGAAGGAACCTCCTCTGATACCAATTGTTGGAATATTGAGAGGGGGGGTGAACAAATATGATCACTTTATACCACTTTTAACCACACTATATATTCTTTCAGTTTAAAAAGAATGTTCAACAGTTTATCATCACTGTATCATCTATGTTTTCATTCAATATATCATGAGAATATAATCATAAGAAACATCACATAAGAAAAATCACATCAAATACATAGTACACTAGTATTTATGTGGACACACAAATGGGATAAAACCAAGAAATTATTTCTTATATATATTAAGAATTCATTCATAGGAAGAAACAACTTCCAAATCATCCAACTGCAACTGTAAGGAGGCTCCAACCCCATATTCTCATGCTCCAACCTCAAGGAAGATACAACTCCCTAAATTCTCTCACTCCAACCAAAAGGAGGCTACAACCCCTTGATTCTTAGGCTCCAATCTAAAGGAATCTACAATTCCCCGACTCTCTAGCTCCAACAGGAAGGTGGATACAACCACCTATCCTTGCCCCATAATGTCGCCCTGAAATATAAGTGTAGACCAACTGTCACTACAAAAATCACTTCCACTATCAAAACCACTATCACTATCACTACCACTGTCACATCAAGTTGTGACTTGCCAACCTGTCACTTTATCCAACCTATCACTATATGCAACCTATCATGTAAACCTATCACTGATCAAACTTTCCAACTTGTCACTGTCACCGATACTAAACCATATCATCTCACATGTATCATACACCAAGCAAACCTCTCAACTAGATTTCTAACATCACCAAAACATGCCTCTACCAAGATCACCAACATACCATCATAGGGTATGTGTCTCAACCATGTACCAAAGCATACACTTGGGCTGACCTAGGTTATGACCTCAATATGTTTCCAACAAAACCCTCAAACTATCGGCCCTCCTAGTAAACTATAAGGCAACGCTGCGCACACTGTGCACATAGTGTAGAACGCAGTCTCACTCAAGATAAATTTATGGGGGATTGCAATACTCAGATGTATGTAGTCAGGGAAGGGATTGGGACTATATTATGATCCTTTTCCTCATGCATCAACATTATTATTCATTCATCTAAATATATTGTTCATTCATTCATCAAACTATTCATGCATAATTTTATAAGCTAATTTAACCATTAATTCTTTAACTGATAAATAACATAACATCAAAAAACCATTTAGACACATTGACACAATATATTTATCGTGGTTCAACCCCCTAGGGATATGTCCACAAAGATTTGTTTTGTTTTCTCTTTTATTCATTATTCTTCAAAATATGCACTTTGCACATTAAATTCTTCAGGTTTACAATAAAAAGGAGGGTAAGTATCCTCCGTGAGGAAGAATAGTCCACACCAGGCTCCACATCCTGTGATCTAGCTCTCAAAACTATCCTACTCAGACTAATCAACCAATGACCAACTAACCAACAAAACAATGAACAACCTACACTGGACCTCCTAGGCCTTATTTATACTCTTCTATTGGCTTTTAAACATCACATTATTCTAAAAAACACTAACCCTAACATTGCTAGATTTTTCTACATGTGCACCATATTGCTTTTCCTCCATCTTTCGTATGATGATTTTCCTTCTTTTTCTGCATGCTTCTTTTCCTTATTTTTATGCATGCTTATTTTCCACCACATATGGAATTCTTTCAAAAAATAGGCTTATCTTTCCCAAAATAAGCCTTCTCCCAAAATAGCCTTTTCTCCCAAAATAGGCTTTCGCCCAAAATAAACTTTTCTCCCAAAATAGGCCTACGCCAATAGCCCCCCAACACTGACATGTGGCTCATGCCAAGCCAATTAGCCTTAGTTTACACTCTGGATGGATAGCTACAACTCCCAAAACACCTTTTCCAATTGAATGATTGTCTCTTTAAATTGTGTGCTCTGCTCTGCCAACCTTTCCACACTCTGCATTGTAATTTGCTCTTCCAGCACTGCGCTACATTTTGCATGTATTTTTTCAATTTTCCCTTCCTCTGCTTGCAATTTTTTTATCATCCTCTCTACTTCCTGCTATAGTGGCTCCAACTGAGCCTATCTTGTTTTCTTGTCCACCTGTGTAGCCTTCAAATCTACCTACAGGTTCTTCATATCATGTGCACTCCTCATCCTCTCTAGGATGGCCATTTCCTTATGCTTCTTATTTAGTTCCTGAATGTCTGCAATTACCTTCTCTTGATTCTAGTCTAGTTGTTGGATTTTCTTATATTCTTCCATACTGGTCCACATTTGAGCAGTCTGGTCATATAATTTTTCCATGAACTTAACTTATTATGCAATATTGTCGATGTGCATAGTGGCCTTCTGTTCTCTTTGATCTCAGACTATTCATGGTGTAGTTAGAGTCAATTTTCCCGTGAGCTCTGTGATCTCCTCTTGGTATCTCTCCATGAGTTGCACAATCCTCCATAAAATTCCTTCTAGTGTGTCTTTGGGATCCTACGCACAATATGGGATGTTGTTATAGACTTATATCAATACCTTATCTAACTTTTCTGCATGTTTATTCTCCTCCTCCTTCTCGAGATTCAAATGATCAAACGTAATTTGTATAAATTTTACAACCTCACTTCCAAATTCCAAGTTAGTTGCATCTGTGTGGGCTCTGGATTGGACTTCTTGCATCACACTTGCTTGTAGTCCGTATAGATCCTTTGTAGGTATTTGTTCCATAACCAACTCATGTTGGTATATGTCCCCAAATAGATTATATTTTGTCACCTCATCAACTCTCAACATCTACCATGTGACCTTTAAGGTGTCTCTTCCCTACACCACTATCTAAACTGTTGCTTCATGTTCCTTCTGCGCAGGTGCTTGTTGTGTCTTCTTTTTTTGTTGTGTTGTAGATTGCTGCATTGTAGGAATATACATCCTTTATAGAGTATCATGTACTTCCACCAACTTAGCCATGATTTCCTCCATTTGTGCCTCTTATACTCGCATGCAATATTCTCCCCTATCCTGGACTTTGTCTACCACTAGCTCGACATCATCCTCCATAATTGTGATTACTGGAGGCTTCTTATGGTATTTCATCATCTTTCATGTTTCCTCGTCCTCTGTTGTAGTTTTCTTCATCTTTGAGGGTTGTGCCCAAGTATTCTTATTCTCTACATCCTCCTCTTTAGGTGAGAGGTTTCTCCATTCTTGGCATCCCCCTTGAATTCTTCCCTTGACACTCTTTTTTTCATCCTAGGCTTTTTCATTACTGCACTGCTTCCTAACACTTGAGTGTGGTTTGCAACCTTTCTAGTGTTGTTAGTTGGACTAATTGTCTTTGTCGATGTTCCTGCCTCTACTTTCTCCTTGGGTTTGGATCCTTTCTTTGGTGATGGAACCTTCCACTACTCTGGCTAGTCTTTGAAAATATAGTCGACCTCTTCCCTTGACACACTGTACTACATTTCTAACCATTTTTTCTTCAGGCCCTTTGTGGCCTGGATCCATATGTGATGTTTGGATTTCTTAAACCTAGAAATCCCTTTGTTCTCTTGGACCACCTCAACATGAATCCTCCATATATTTTCCATTCTCTGTTGTATTTCTTCTAGAACCATGGAAAACACTATGCTATTTTATTATTGATTCTTACTATCCTTAGCTTTCTAGAGGGTTTCATATCTCGTTGCGTAGCACTTCCCATTCCTATATATAAAAGTCAAGAACTTTGGTTCCTTCCAACCTACCAAAGATATGGGTATTATGATCCAGGAATAATGGAACTTAGTTCCATTATCCTGCGCATCCCTACAGTTTCTCAAGAATTGGTTTAATAGGTAGGGCGCCCAGCTAAACATTTCCCCCTTTGCACACTGCGCAACTACTGCTATGACTCCTACTAAGGCCTCTTCTTTCTTGCACTTCCTCAAAAATTTGCAAGTCATTATCTTGTTGGTGAACCATGTCACGACGTCTTTGATGTATTTGATGACTATTCCGTGGCACCCCCTATTTGTTCCAAACTGTGAATTCATTATATCCGTATTTTCTTTATCTCATGCTTTATTCTCTAATTAATCTTCAGGTTGTATGCAAATAGTGGGAAAACATTTAATCTTGGAAATTAATGCCACATCAATGGGGACTGGCCTATCTTTCCACAAGATTACTCCATGTAACCTAGCCAACAACTTCTTGACACGCAATCCCACATTATTACCGCACCCAAAATGTGGTATGCCCAATAGGTTCATGATACTTGAATTATACATCCCTGTAGTCCACTGCGTGGGATCCATGATGGGTCTTCCTAGGGGTCATATCTCTCTCGTTTCCACCAAATAAGTTTCCTATGGAAGGTTAAGAAACTTTAATGCATCTCGAACATCATGGTCGGAGTATCTCAACTTCGGCACTTTCCCGAGCATATCCTCCACTATTATAACCCTAAATTGCCCCACTTATGCAAACCTGGCATTTGGTCCTCTTACATGCAAATTCTGGCAATCCATTGCTGAGTTGCTCTTATTAAAAAATCATTTTTTGAAGATGTACTTTCCTTGCACCATTACTTCCCATGTACATACTCTTGCTGCACCACTACAACCCACATACGTATGCTAGCTGCACCACTACAACCCGTGTATACTTGCAAAAGTTGAAAAAATTAAAAAGTTGCAAGGAATTCATTGAGATTACGAGCTATTGGGTAGTTTCCCAACTAATCCACCTCCTATAGCCCGTCACCCATGGGGGGAACTTCAGCCTCCTATAACTCTATCCATTATGGTGGAGGTCATATACCTCCTCCGTCCCCCTCACTCAATGATGCTTTCCAACCACCAGTTGGGACAAACAAAAACTACAACTTGTTTGGAGCAGGAAGTCTAGGATCATTGTTCTACACCATTCTAGTAGGTTCTATGACATTCTCTTTGTTAGAAACATTTGGTAATAACAATTTTTCATTAGCTTTCATCTTAGTCGAGGGAAACCCTAGTTTTGGACACCAGAATCCTCTACAAGGTATTATTCCTACATAGGGGGAAAACCCAAGATTTCTCTCCTCACAAGGACTCTGGAATCCTTGGCAGGGATTAGTTCCCTTGTGGGGAATGCCAACTAGGGGAAACCCCTTACATGGTCAATGGAACCCCGGGCAAGGCTTGGTACCTATGCCTGTCGAATTGGTAGGGGGAAACCCTTTCCAAAATATTTGGAACACAATGCAGGGAGAAATCCCTGCCTAGGCTTCGACGTCCAATTACAGGAATTAGCTGATGATGTCCCAACAAACACAGTATCCATATGATGGCCAAGGCCATAGTGTCTACTAGAACCCTAGTCAACAAACTAACATTTCCTGGCAACCTGGTGCCAGTCAAACTCCAGGATCACTTTTTCCTGGACATAGTACTCTGCCAAAACTACCGTTTATGGCGACGTTACACTTGCCAAACTTGTCAAGGTTTCTAAACAACCTGATTTTTCATGATCCACGTTGGCCTCCCATGCCAACTAAGTTTCCCTCGGACATTCCAAATTTTGAAGGTAAGCCTAGAAAAGATCCAAGTGATCCGGTGACCACTTTCAAATATGGTGCTTTTCAAACCCGTTGTGATATGACTCCGTACAGTTGCACATGTTTCAATGCACTCTTATGGGGGTGTTGTGAAATGGTACATCGAGATCAACCGCTCAAGATACTCTTACTTTAGATATTTGGCAATCGTTTTTCTGAACCATTTCCAACTACCTGTGAGATACGATGCCGACACAGAATTGTTGGCCAACTTTGAGCAGATGAAGGGCGATCATATCTTGGATCACATTCGATAATGGAGACGTCTAAAGAGTTTGATAAAATTCTAGGTCCCACCGACATTCCTGCTAGAGTGGTTCATGAAGTCTTTGGTACCTTAGTTATCCAAGGACGTTGCAATGTTGGGAGTGTTTTCAGAGGAGGAGGCAATAATGAGAGCACAACAACTCGAACTGATATACTCTCAGTCTGGTTTACTCTATGATATTTTTTTATATGCACCACGATCCATCCTTGACAAGTCCAGACACAAGTCTGGACCACATGCCGATGGTATAGTAGGTTCATCACAAGCAAATCCCACTGATCAACTGTCAAATAAATTGCAACAATTGTCGATACAGTGGACAACAACCATCCAAACCTCCAATTCGACTGCTCCCCCTACCCAAATGTTGGATGTACACAGTGTGCATTCGACGAACCCAAAGGCCAACCAACAGCCTGAAGGGAAGAAAAAACAATGAAACAAGAAGGTTAAGGGGGATAAGAAACCCAACAACAATGATGAGGAGGGAAACACAGAGAAGATAAAGTTGAAGTATCTGTGTAACCTTTTCCTAGAGGACCACCTAACTCACCTGTTCCCTCGACTTGCGGAGGCCCAGAAGTTATTGGCGCAACAACAACCTGTTGTGTTAACGAACCCATTTCTACATGGGAAAAATATGACTCAATCCTCTTTGAGCGCAGATGGGGGTAGTCAGGGACCCCCCGCATCTTCTAGTAATCCCTCATCCTCGAATGTTTATTTGTTTAAAGGTGTCGAAACTAGGGAACATGATTACTGAATGTCAGAAACTACTGAAAAGGGTAAAGAAGTTGTAAACTTGTCTATTCCTTTCCAGATTGAGAAGACGATGGGAGAAAAAATGACACGCATACTGAAAGGGGTGTTTAAGAAAGATTCCCATAATTCAAATGCAAGGGCTTCCCAAAATTACTTTGTGGTGGAATATTTGTCACAAAATCCTTGCACGATGTCTGCTTTGGAGGTGCTCCAGAGCTTCCCTTCACAGAGAAAGGATTTGTTGTTCGCGTTGGGATCTACTAAGACTTGTAATATGGGAACTATCATGCTTGATACGACTGACTTGAAACCTCGTCTCCCTTACTAATTTTCATTTCAGATACTAGTGGCTCACCCCATGAAATATTTTACACAAAATATTTTTTGTACGGTGGTTGATGAGGGAGCCTCGACCTACGTGATGTTGTTGGCGTGTTGGAAGGCCATTGGCCAACCTGTTTTGTCTCTTTCACCTACTCTGCTTACTACTTTCGACGGTCATTCTTTCATACCACATGGAATCATTCCTTCTTTCCAAGTGCAGTTAGGAGGGAAGACCATGTGCGTCGAAGTTGAAGTGGTCAATGAGCCTCTCGACTACAACCTTCTATTAGGAAGGAGTTGGACCTATGCAATGCATGCAGTGGTTGCCATAGTTTTTTGGCTCTTATTGTTTCCACATGAGGGTCGAATCATAACCATTGACCAGTTGTCCTTTGTAATGTTCCAAATCCAAGATGCAAGGAACATCACGGTTTTGGGTGTCTTTTTAAACTTTTACTGGTTGTGGTATTTCGTCAAACACTTTGTTGATTTACTTGTTGGTATGTGTTTACTTGTAGTATGACCTCTTGATTTTGGCCTTAGGTTTTATGTTGATGAATTTAATTTTTTTTGCAACAATAAACAAGATATACCATAATGGAACATACCTCAACCATATGCAAGATCAACAATATGATAGACAATCCAAAACACCTCAGATCTGATTTTATTCATAAATAGAAGAACCTGATACAATGAAGATGCTGATCTGGAATGCTCAATGGATGGATCCAATACATAATACGAGATGCTACAAAATGCTCCAAGAAGATACTATCATCCTCCAAAGGTTGAATACACCATGAACACTAATACAAGAAAGATCTGGTTCATATGAAGTGTCAACCCCCAAGCTAGAAGATGCCACATCCTACTGGATCATTGAATAACCTCAATAATTTGGCCCTATTGTCAAAGACCTCAAAATGATCAACTATATATGCCAAACTGTATATCAAGATGAGTAGAATCCCCTCCTGAAATCTCAGATCGAAATACCAAGGGAAACTCCTCCAAATGTTGAATCCTCCAATGGAGTTGTGCCCTCCTAAAATTGTGAAACCCTACAATTTCGACCCTGATGAAGGAGGCTTCCAAATTCCCTGAAACTTGCTAGAAAGATAGATCGGGACACTACAAGTCACTAGGTGAAGTCTTAGGGTCATATCTGAAGTATAACCCCTCCAAACTGAATAGATTTGAATCTCAGAAATGCCCTCCTTCTCTCCAATTCGTCCCAATGCTCTAGGAAATAATCTATACCATAGAACTCTCTCAAAAAGCACCAAAAATGATGGCAAAGATCCCGCAAGAAGAACCCAGATGCTGAAATCTCCAAAATCCCTTCTCCTTGGCTAGATAGAACCTTCCTTCAATTAATGGTGAGCTCCCCCTTGCTGGAACCCCCAATGGTGTGCCCTCTCTTCCTTCCTATGCCTATGGTTGGTGTGGAACCCTCTTGCACTAATGTATATTGGAACTAGAGTGGTGTGGGGGAGTATTTCATCCTCGAGACCAAGCTTGGGACAAGCTAGGTGGAATATTTCACCACCGAATTGTCCTCTAGGGTTTGTTAAGTCAAAACCCTCAAAACCCCCAAGGTATGGGCTCTCTAGCTAGAAGCCAACTATCAAAATGATAAACATACATGAAATGAATGAATAGAGGCCCTTTCCTTTCCTTTTTACTTCCTGCTCACCTTGTCCCTCCAAAGTGACTTTCATTTTATTAATATTTAAATAATTAATTAAATCACTTTAATTAATTAATTAACCTTTTTACCTCTGAAAAGTGCCTTATCTCTCCTTGTGGCTTCCCTGGCCACTGAAAGTCACTTCTCACCATCTCATCTTATAGTGTTTCTCCTCCTGATTCCAATGATCTATTACATTGAGAGGTTCCTCCAAGTAATGTGCCCAAAATGACCTCTTCAGTGAATTTAATTAACTTATAGCTCAAAATACTCAGAATCATGGAAATCATCGAAATGCAACAAAACCAAATCCAACCTGTGTGGGATGGATAATAATGATGAAATGGGATGTGCGATGCAATTCAAACCCCAAAATGCCTCTTAATAATCCTTGTACTCGCTATAATATCCAACTAACTACCCTGGTCATCATAACACTATGTAATATAATGATGTCCCAAAGTGGGGACATTGCATCCTTCTCTAGGCCTAACCCTTCATCGGGGGTATCCACGGTATCGATGATTGATAACCCTCAAACTGACATCATTAATGTGGTGGTTGGTTTATGCCCACCTTTGATGGGTACTTTCAATTACCTGCCTCCTTCTGGCGATGTCAAGATGATATCGGTTGTCCCCGACCAACCCAAGGCTGGAATATTTCAAGTGTCGTCATTTCGTACAACTTACTTTAACTATTCATGGAATCTTCCTTCCTCATTGGATTCGATGGAAGGGACATGGCATATTGGCATGGCCATTCACTTGTCTATGAAAAAATTTGCATACAGTATTGTCCAACAAGCTTCAGTCGACCTCGATCCAGCTCCCTCACAGAAGTTAGATCCAGTTCTCGAACCTATTTGGGCTCAAGGTTACCTCACCAATACTGATTCTTTAGAATTGGTATTTCCCTCAGATGACGTTATTATTGAGGCATTGACTGGTCCAAAAAAACCTAGGGATGATCTTCGTCACATATCTTATTTTCTCCCGGAGTTAAGAAGAATAGAAGTAGGTGAATTTGTGTTGACTATGACTGGAGACAGGTATTGTCCTATCAATCCTTTGGCTACGCACATAGCTTATGCCGAGGGTAATATGATAAGTATCTTTGAAACAATACCTATTGATATCTCCATAACCCATGGAGTCATGGAGAATGTTTTCGTCGGAGCGGACTACTCCCTTGAATAGGTTCAAATATATACAGATTTATTTAAGGAATTCCGTGACGTTTTTGCTTGGTCTTACGAGAAAATTCCAGGAATTTATCCAAGAATCATTGAACATGAGATAATAACTTATCCCGACACCAAGCCGGTCTAACAGAATATTCATTCGATGAATCCTCAGAAAGTGGAAGCTATTAAGGCTGAACTAGAGAAACTGCTGAAAGCCGGTTTTATCTACCCCGTATAGTTGATGCAATGGGTGTAAAATCTCATTCCAGTTAACAAGAAATAGGGTACGATTCGCGTGTGCATGGAATTCCATGACTTGAATAAGGCATGTCCAAAGGATAATTTCCCCACCCCATTCATTGATCAAATTGTTGATGAATGCGCAGGATGTGAGGTCTTTTCATTCATGGATGGTTTTTTGGGATACAACCAGATTCAGATCAAACCCGAAGACCAACATAAAACAACTTATATCTATTCGTGGGGCACATTTTCTTATCGTAAGATGCCTTTTGGCCTAAAGAATGTTGGATCCACTTTTCAGTGGGACATGTCTTTTGATTTCCACGACCTTAGACATATATTTGAGGCTTACCTCGATGATCTAGCATCACGATCTTGCAAGAGAGCTGATCATCCTTCACACCTCCAAATAATCTTTGAACGATGTCGCTACTATTAGATTCACTTGAATCCTAACAAATGAAGTTTCTGCGTGACGTTGGGTCGTCTTCTAGGTTTCATAGTTTCGATAACAGGGATCATGGTCGATCCTCTTAAGGTTGAGGCGATAGTTCATTTCCCTCCCCCATGCAAAGTCCCTCAGCGCAAAATATTACAGGGGAAAGCGAACTTTATTCGACGTTTTATCTCAAACTATGCCGAGATCACTAAAGGGTTCATGTGTTTATTGAAAAAGGGAGTCCCTTTCTATTGGGACAAAGCCACTCAATGCTCTTTTGAAGCATTGAAATGCACCCTTACATCTGCCCCTCTACTCCAGGCTCCCAATTATAATAAATATTTCTTATTGTACTTGGCCACTACAGAGTCAACCATCGGTATGGTCTTGGTTCAAGAAGACAATCTGCTTAAAGAGCACATGATTTATTGCCTGAGCTAAGGCTTGGTTGGGCCAAAACTCAACTACTCCCATGTTAAGAATCTTGTGTTGGTAGTAGTGCATGTTGTCCAATGGTTCCAGCATTATATTCTTCTTCGTAAGACCACTGTCATTGCCGTCGTGAATCCATTTCAATATGTGTTGACGTGACGTGTCATCGGCAGAAATATCAATAGATGGATCGTTATCCTCTAGGAATTTGACTTGAATTTTGTTTCCGTTAAATCCAAAAAATCACTGATCTTTATGGAACTCATCTCGGAACTTCCATTCGAATTAGGTGATGTTATGCCCGAAGAATCTCCTATTAAAAGAGATCTTTTTCTGATCGTATCTTCAGACCCCTAGTATGGATATATACTAGTCTATCTCCATACTTTGAAGTGCCCCACCTCTTCTTCTCGCAATGAGCGTCGATGAATATGCCATCAGGCACAAAACTATCTCATCCTCGATGAGAATTTGTATCGTCGAGGTGTAGATTTCATTCTTTGTTGATGCCTTATTCACGAAGAAGTAGAACTCGTTCTTAATGACTACCACACTAGAGCATGTAGTGGTCATTTGTTTGGGTTGGCAACAACCCAAAATATTCTACGAGTCAGTTACTTATGGCCTATGTTAGTCAAATATTGCATTGAGTTGGTCAAGAAGTGCCACCCATGTCAGATCTTCTCTCGGAAGATGAGGACACATCCCGCTCCAATTTTTCCCGTTATTGTTGTTGGTCCCTTCACCAAGTGGGGAATCAATTTCACTACATGCCACCTAGCCTCATCCAGGAGGGATCATTATATAATCGTAGTGGTAGAATACTTGACAAAGTGGGTCGAGGCTATGCCAACATTTAACAATGATGGAGAAACAACAACTCTCTTCATTTTTAACCAGATAATATCTATGTTTGACATCCCGAAGGAGATTTTCACTTACCATGGCAGTCACTTCCAGAACCAAATGATGTCTGAGTTAAAATCAAACCTTAGGTTTAGGAAAGAGAATTCATCACCCTACTACCCACAAGAGAATGGTTAGGTGGAAGCTGTGAATAAGTCCCTCAAGACTATTCTATAGCGAACGATCAATTATTCCAAGTCAAATTGGCATTTGATGTTGTACTTAGTGTTATGGGCCTACCGAACAACTGTGAAGACTACTACCAGTTTCTCACCTTTTCAACTCGTTTATGGGATGGAAGCAATCTTTCTGATAGAGTGCTAGATCCTGTCTTTGAAATTGGTAGTAGAGTTATTGTCGGACACTTCACCACTTAAGGAACGCTTATTATATCTCGAGCAGTTCGATGAGCAACATCGTGATGTAGCCTTGGACAATGAGGCTCACAAGAAACGAGTAAAGTGTTAATATGATTGGTCTGTTCATCCTCAGATTTTCTATTAAGGCGACCTTTTCCTGGTCTATGACCAAGATAAGGATCCCCTAGGGGCAGGAAAGTTCAAGCCCATGTGGTTCAAACCTTTCATAGTGAAAGAGGTCTTAAACAAGGGCACTTATATTCTGGTTGAATTTGAAGGAAATTCTTTGGTGGAGCCTAGAAATGGGTTCTACCTCAATAAGTATTACTCATAGGTTGGTCACCTTGGGTGACTTCTTGTACATATGTATAGTTCTTATACAATTAGTTTTTGTCTTTTTGTTTTATGGATGTGTCATTATTTATGTCATCTTTTTCACTATGGCAGATGTCAAGTGAATCATAGGTGTTCTTTGGGTTCGTGGACGGTGCTAGCCGACACACTCAGAGACTTGCTTCCGCAGCTTGGGTGATTTTCATCCCTAAAGGCTAGTTGCTATCTTCTGGAGGTATATGTATGGGTGACGCTACAAACAATGTCTCTGAGTACAATGTATTGATAGAGTTACTTCATGACACTTTGTTGCATGGAATATCTCACCTCCGGGTCTACTTAGATGCTCAGTTGGTTGTGTCCCAGTTAAATGGGGTTTACCACATTTATGATCCTACTTTACACCGATGATTCCTTAGGGTATTGTTGATGGGTCCTAGATCCCTTAGTTCAACAATAGGAACCAAACCCTCCACCGAGGCCCAATTATAATATGCAACATTTAATGGTGGAATGGTTCTCCAAATCTTGCAATCCGACCAATTTATCGATGGGCTTTATGTTTTCTTGTGAAGGCTCTTCCTTCAGTTTGGACTATCTCTTTTTGTATTTTTCTCTTGGGTGGGACCGATATGAGATGTAAGCCAATATAAACTAACTTGGAAAAAAATAAGATTAAGTTATAACTACTAGGGGAAGACACTGAGCTTGGGATAACCCGCTACTCAAGCATGCAGACGACAATCTTATTCCACAAGGCCTAGTACTAATACATTAACCATGTGAGCATTCGATTATTGTTTGAGACACTTAATTATTAGAAAGAAAACACATATGCGATAAGACAATGGCAAGAAAAATAATTCACCTACACTAATCATCCATCACATGATAACACAACAATTCATCGTCATCATTATAGTAAAGAACAACAAAACATTGCACCAGATAACTTGACAATAGATTAAATAGCTCTTACTCATTACAACATCATTCATGAAATGAGATAGGAAATAGTTCTTCTCCATGTCCAATCACACATGCATTTGATGAAAATAACTTTGTCTCTAGTCCAAAAGGACTTCCCTATTAATAGTAGCTCAGAAATAATTCTTGAAAAAACCAAAACATAAGAGTTTCTTGCAACAACCATTGACCCTTTGCTAATTGGGCGATGTTCTTATTTATAACATAAAATTAAACTAAAAATAATGGTTAAGTGTGGTTTAAAAAAAAAAATTCACCATGTGGTGTCCTCTTCTAACAGTTTCTTTAACAGTCAACTCAAGATATCACTTGAAAGGGGTGACGTTTCTCATACTCTGACCAACTAATGAACAATTCCTCGCAAGTTTGGGCCCATGGAAATTTGTGCTATTCCATTAGAGCCGTGTAAATTCCTCTTATCTCCACCACATGCACTCAGTACTTCACTAGACTAGTGTTTAACTCCTATAGAACAGTCCAAGCCCTAATTGGATGTTCCATAAATCGTTTCACTTGTCCTGGCATTGTGTCGGTCACGTTCGCTAGATCTTCGACCCATAATGAATCTTGCTTGGTATGTGATCCGACTATGTCGCACAAGTTGACAAAGTCGTCGGGGTACTGAACTCGAGGATATTGATATTCTTGATCACCTTGTTGATCCTTGAACCTGGTTTCTCTCAGATTTCTCGACGAAGTTACAAAGCCAATTTTTCTCGATAGTCAGAGGGATATTTCCTGCAGTCAGAATTAAAATCGTTTAGAAATCGCTTACCAAGAAAAATATATGAAGAAAAATGTAAGCGGGAAGAAACCATAATGATGCATACCTATAAATATTGCTAAACCTGATTGTTTGATACTTATGTGATCTCTGCAACCTTTCAAATTACCTGCCCTATCTCTGTTAGCACCACCACTTTTCTTCAGTTAGGGTGAGTTACATCTATGTGCCATAGCATGGTATATCAGGTACAGAAAACACGAGAGTTAAAGTCACGCCCGTGGCCAATTGGCCCTTGGGGTCGGGAAAATATGTTAGAGCCGAACATGTGCCAAAATTATGAGTAATTTCCCAAAAGATCAGATACCATGATAAGGAAAGTCATTAAATGCTTCGGGTTGAGGCAATTTTCTCAAACATAAGTCACATCAACAAGTGCATCAACCATCATCAACTCATTATGGAGGCTAGGGAAATTAAAAGAACTTGAGATGATCATACCACACATCCTCTGCAACTCCTATCACTACGTCTCGCAAATCTCAGATTATACCCGTCGCGTGGATGTGACACAATAATTCTTTAAAACATCTCGTTGCAAGGCATTCAATGTTCCCTGACGCGTTTCGACTTACTACTCTTCTCTGCTATAAATTATAGATATTCTGTATGTGTTCCACACATCAACCGAGCTTATGCACCATTGGCGACTTGTCTTGTGAGCCCAATTCGATCAAATTATGTGCTTTGAGCCTTTGTTAAGTCATCCACGCATAATTTAGATACTCCATCATACCATGGGGACTCCTAAAAATGAAATACGGGGCATGCAAGGCAGCCAAAGCACCAGGCTTGAGCCACAAAACACTTGGGACTCATTCTTATTTACAGTGGGTGTCCCCAAGGCTTCAAAGGGAGATTCTTACCTTCACTTAGAAATGATGGTACCGCCTCGAGTGGAGGTCAAAGTGTAAGAATCTATGTCGAAAGTGAACAAGTTGGAATCCATGCCCTCTCAACCAAAGATATCGTGGAGGAGAGGAAGGCCCAGGAAAAATAAGGAAGTAGGAGGGGAAAGCCACATCCAGATTGAGTCATGTGCACGATCAGCCACTAAGGAGTTCCTAATGCACGCTATATAGCTAGAGCCTATCAGAATGACAAGTCAAGGAAGAGGGAGTTGAACGAGAAGGAAAAAGGCCTTGGGTTCTAACGTTCAAGGTCTTAATCAGCAGCTGGAGCTGGCACAACTCGCCATAGCTGAACTTTATCAAGAGAATAGATAATTACGACAAAATTTGGCAAAAAATAACCTTGAGGCGTCAGCATTGCAAGGTCATGAAATAAACGCAACCTGGATCAAGAGGCAACTTTGGGAAGCACAATATACGATCGTGCAACTGCGTGAAGCGCAAAGGGTTTTAGAAGAAAGAAACATGAAAACACTCTAGGGAGCATGGAGCAACTTGGGAGAAAGTCCGCACACAGAAGAGACATGATTGGCAAACTCTGTTTTTTTGTATTCTTAGACATGACACATAATTTTGATAATTTTCCATGTTTGTTGTGAAAATTTTCACGTTCTCAATGTAACCAGATCGGTTGGCCAAAAGGTGTTGTTAGTGTTTACTGTATGTAACCTGAGCCCGATGGAAATCTAATATATAAAGTCTCAGAATTTTGATGAAAGGATTCTAGCCATAGCAATTGAATGCATTGTTTTCCTTCTTTGCACGTAAATCTACTGTGTTCTTTGTCTAAGATTCTTGTAAATTAGCCTCGATTTTATACTTAGTGTTTCTCTAAGTTTCTTTGTATTTTCGTTGATATTTTTTTGAAAAACCTTATTATGCCAATTGATGCTGACGTGGCGTCACTGTCTTGGGACACATTAAATAAACACCTGGAACTCAGCTCATGGGTAATGGTCGAACTCGGGACTTTGTTTACGTTGAGCGTGCTAAACTGAGCTTAACATTGGGACTGCCAATGTTGGGCGAGTATTGGGGCTCAACCTTCGAAAGTCAATGATCTGCGATATTATTTCATTTTCGTTCAACGCTTACTCTTTTAACCTTTCTTCGATGCCGAAGGGATTGTTCATCGGCAATATCCTTGGTGAAGTTTGTTTGCAAAAGAAAACGTCTGTTTGTCGACGCTGATAAGGATCGACGATCGATGACTATGGTTTTCTCGAGTTATTTTATTTCTCCTTTAATTCTTTCCGATGTTGAGTCTATGAGTGCATTGGGAAAATTTTTGGTTGTCGATTCTTTATTCCTTTAAATTATAGATTTTCGCATGTTCAACAAACTTTAAAAACTAAGATGGAAAACAAAATGATAAGCCAAGGCAACATTTTTCATACTAAGGTCAAATTAGACAGTGCAAAGATCAAGTGGTACCCAAAACGTAAATTTGAAAAGGATTTTTAGGTTGTGATGAGTGCTCAACAAATGGTGACTTACTAGGCCAAAGAAGAATATTTTTTCCCCCTTCAGGGCTCGACGGATGCAAAAGCTAGTGGAGAATCTTACTGATTTTAAATCAGAGCTTCGTTTACCCTTGCATTCAAAATTCTTTGGTTGATGCTTTCCGAGTTTGCCCATGGGGTTTTAACCTTTATTCCTCCTCCGTTTCCTATCACCCTAACTCATGCCCTTTTTACAAAATTCTAGCAAAGAATTCAATGGCATGGATCCTTTAGTTACCTTTACCCACTTTCTTCGGTGTTGCTCCATTGCCAGCGAGCATCCATAGCCCCGACGGAGTCACCCCGACATCACAGACCTTGCTCCATTGCCATTGAGTGTACATAGCCATGGCGGAGATATCTTCATACCCTCTCCCACTGTTCACTCTTTTGATAATTTCAATTTTATCTCGGCATAATGCACCAAGGGAGTGGGAGAGGATGATGTATGTTTATTTTGAAAAGTGAGATGGTTAAGCTGGATCCTTTGCTAGATTTGTCTTTAGATTTCATGTATTCCTTTCTAGATTTCCTTCTTTCCCTTAAGGTATTACCAAACCATTAAGTAGACACTTCTGACATTTCTTCGAAGTTGTTCATTTGCACAGGTTAGATAGAGGGCTCCTCAAAGCAACCGCAAGTCCCTCAATGATTCTTGTGTTTGTATGTGAGCAATGAGCTACGAACAGAGTTGGCTATGTCACATGATTTAAGGTCAACGATTGTCTCACTGAACACAATATTCAAAAGCGCAAAAGTCCATAAAACAAAAGAAAACAACAAAAATACATTTCGCAATCACGAAAACACTCATACAAAACATAATTATTTTTATTTTTTTATTGGAAATATTGTTTTATGGTTGGTCATTTACTGGGAGGGCATCAGGTTCCCCGCTCAGATTCTGCAATCGATAAGTGCCTTCCCCAATCTTCTCAGCCACCTGGAAAGGTCCAAGGGACAAATTCTGAAACTTGGAATGTTTCCCTTTGGGCGCGTTTTCTCTATCCCATTTTAGGACTAAGTCTCCTATTTCAAAATTCTTTTCTTTAGCCTTATGCTTATCAAACCATATTTTCACTATCTGTTGGTGGGATATGAATTTTTATTTAACCTTTTCCCTTTCTTCTTCTAGCATTAGTAGAGTGTCAATTCTTTGTTGTATGACTGATGAAGGCTCCCCTCTGGATTCTTGGGCTAGTTGAAGAGATGGAAGGTAAATTCTGTTCGGGAGAATATCTTCTTGTCCGTATACTAGAAAGTATAGAGAATTCCTTATAGCTTCTTGGGTGTGACCCTATCGGCCCATAGAGAGTTATGGAGTAGATTATGCCAATTTCTTTGGTTGTCTACAACTGTCTTCTTTAATATTCTCACTAGGTTCTTATTAGTCAATTATGCCACCCCATTCCGTATGGATAATAATTTGCAGAGTACCTAATTATGATTCCTTTGTCTAGATAAAACTCTGTCAATCAGGTGGAATAAAAATAAGCCGCATTATAAAAAACCAGGACAGAAGGGACACCAAACCTTGTGATTAGTTGTTGCTCTATAAATTGGATCACCACCTTCTCATTTACATGAGTCGGAGGGATGGCCTCTGCCCATTTCATGAAGTAATCAGTGGTAGTAAGAATGTACTTGTGTTGTTTTGAAGAGCTTGGTGTAATTTATCCTATGATATCTAACCCCCTTTGCTTGAAAGGCCTAGAAGCAATAACAGGTTGGAGTGGAACTGCTGCTCTCTTTTCTCTCTCGGTGCTCATTTGAAATTTTTTACAGTTGCTAGCGTATGTGTAAGCATATTTGAACAAAGTGGGCCAATAATAACCATCTCTCAATATCTTATGAGCGATAGTTTCTCCCATGAAATGTCCACCTGCAAGACCATCATGGAGTTCCTTCAGGACTTTATCCACATCTCTATGTTTGAGGCATCTCAAAAGTACCCTATCATAATTAACCCAGGAGAGTAATAAATTTATGAGGTGGTATTGTGCAGAATTTAACCTGAGGGATCTTCTTTCCTTGGGTTTTAAATCTTCTGAGCAAGTCCCATGGTGTAGGAGATAAGTAATATTCCTGTACCAAGACTCTTTTCCTAGGTAAATGTATGAAACTTCACCACAACATAATGTCATCTCATTCTCCCATTCAGGGTCTTAATTTACCTCGTCTTGGGCCTCAGCTACCAATTTGAATAACCCTTGTCCTTTAACTAGTTTGGTAGGTTTTATGTCTAGATCAAATTACTGAACTACCACCATCCAGTTTCCTCTTCTTTCTCCCATCTCCTGTTGAGTAAATAAATATCGGACTATGAGGTGGGGCACGATTACTTTGGTGTGATTCTTGAGGATGTAAGATCTAAAAGGTTTTACTACCTTATAAACCACATAAGCCTGTTTATCTATGGCAGGGTAGTTTAGTTCAGCTCCTTGGAGTTTAGTGCTCATGAACGACACCAGGTCCTCGTTGTTTTCATCATCCTTCTGAGTCAATACTGCAGTTAAAGATTGGTCGGAGGTGAAAGTATAGAGGAATAAATCTCTATTTAAATTGAGACTTCATAACATGGGGGCTTGCGATATAGTCGTTTTGATGTTTCTAAAAGCGTCATTTTGTTCATCATCCCACTTAAATTCAACATCTTTACAAATCTTCTTTTGCAAAAGGTTTGATAGTTTTCGCGAAGTCGGGAGTGAATTTCCTCAGAAAATTGATTTTCCCGAAAAAGCATTGCATAACTTTCTTGTTGTGAGGAAATGGGAGTTGAGATATGGACTTAATCCTTTCTGGGTCTATGAAAATTCCTGCTTGAGATACAATATGACCTAACAACTTACCTTCCTTGACACCAAAAACAGTTTTCTTAGGATTTAAAGATATACCGTATTTCCTACACCTTTCGAAAATTTCAGCTAAGTGTTGGAATACACAGTTACATCGTCCAGATACACTACCAAAAACTTGTTGATTATCCCCCAAAATGATACATCCATGGCCCTTTGGAAGTTCTCCCCTACGTTAATTAACCCAAAACGCATGCGTTTATAAGCAAAGGTCCTCCACTTGGTTCAAAAGGTAGTATTCAAATGATCTTCCTCTGAAACCAGAACTTGGTTGTAACCTGAGAAACCATCCAGTAGAGAGAAAATATTTGAATGAGACATGGTATGAAGGAGTTTCTCCATTGGCGGAACTGGGTAATTTTCCTTTTCTGAAGCTCTATTGAGGTTCCTAAAATCTACGCATAAGCAGATTTCTCCAGACCTTTTCCTCACCGGAACCAGATTTTCTACCCACGCAGAATGCATAACCTAGAAGATGATTTTGGCATCTAAGCATTTCTTCAACTCCTGATACATGAGAGGTTCCAGGGATTGGTGATACTTTCAAATCTTCTGTTGGAAGGGTTTCACTTCAGGTTTTAATGGGATAGTGTGTTGAATGATGCAAGTATCATAAGTTTTGAGATCTCGATAGGACGATGCGAAGAAATATTGATATTGTCTAAATAGTCTGAGATAATCCTTCCTTTTCTACTTAGATATGGTCATACTGAGGTTTATATTCTTTGGTTTTTCCAGGGTTCTGAGATTTATAATTTCATGCAGGGGACATGAGCTACCGATCTTTGCATTTTTAGTCCCCTTCAATCTCTCTTTTAGGTCAAAAGTATTTTCCAAATTAGCTATTCCTTTTGGGATTGTGTGAGACTTTGATTTGTCAATAGGTTGACCTATCCGAGGATCGAATCCTGTTGATTTATCTTGGAATACTTCATCATCAATAGCTAAGTCTTTGAAATTATCTTGGTTAGTCAGAAATTTTATGATCTGTTCATCCCCTTCAAATACTTTCCAATTAGAAATATTGTTAGGCACTGATGGTTTGTAGAGTAGTTCCATGGTGAACCGAGAGGCTTCATAATCTTCCAAGGGTGATAGCCTTGAGGCAACAGTATCCAGAGAATCATAAATAATGTTCTTTTTTCTGGGGATGGCTGTGATATTGAAAGATTCAAAATGCTCCATTAACCTATGCACTTGTTGTTGACAATTGTTTAGGTGTGGGGAATTGCAATGTATAGTATTCCTTACTTGTCTAACCATAATTTTAGAGTCTCTGAAAACCTTCAATTCTTTGGTGTTTAAGTCTATGGCTTTCTTTAATCCTTGTACTAGAGCTTCATACTCGGCGGTGTTGTTTGTGCATTCAAATTATAGCCTACAAGATAGAAAATGATGTTTTCCTTTAGGATCAATGAGGATGCACCCTGCTCCTGATACTTCTTGTGATTTAGATACATCAAAATATAGGGTCCAAACTTGTGAACGTAGGTTATCTGATTCTTTCTTCTTATTACCTTCTTGCTCCCTTATCCATTTTCTCATGATTTCAAGCACATGTTCTTGACATAAGAGGGTTTCCTCTGTCGGTATCGACAATTTCTCTTGAAAAAACATTTCATACTTTTGAGTAAGAGGGACATCGACTAAGAGAGGGGAAAAGTTCCTGAAGTAGGAGTCACAAGAATATTTTCCTAGCATAGGGAAATCTGTTGATGAGGGTTTGTTCAAGGTTTCTAGGTCAGTGATGGTATGTTTCAGATACCTTTCCCTATCTATTATGATCATATTTTTGTATCCCTTCAGTGGTAGCCAAAGGTGAGACCAGTCTGTACTAAAGTATCTGTTCAATTTTTCAGACCAGTCTCAACTCAATAATAGTCCATAAGCTTCTGGGATATCTACCACAATTATGTAAATCACATGCACAAACTTAGGATGCTTCGCTATTCTAATCATTACATCTTTGAGTTCCCCCATGAATTTGACTTGAGTTCTTTCTAGTTGTATTACATGTTTGTCACTCCTAAGAGGAACGACATTTAGCTTTTTACAGATAGATAGAGGCATAAAATTGGAAGATTCTCCTGAATCGATCAAATAGTTGTGGAGGTTTCTGTTGAAAACTTAAAACATCAAAAGGAAGGGTGGGACAAAAGGTTTACCCTTATTCTCTTCTGAACAAGTGTTTACCCTTGGTTTATTCACCAGATCTGTGGGAGATAGATTTTTCTCATGACCATCACTAGTTGTAGGGTTTTCTACTGAGTTCAAAGCTTGTAGTAGAAATTCCTTCTGCTGAGAGAACCTACATATGTCCATAACTGAAATATTAGCCTTTAAATTCTTGAAATCTTCAACTATGTTGTAATCCAGTTTGGTCGATTCTCGAGTATGGATGCTTATAGGTTTTTTGCTGGGAGAACAAGTTTCTTTCAGGTGATCAAGAGTTGTCTTACCCCTCGAAGTTTGGGCAACAACGATATATTTTGAGATAGGTATGCCTTTACTTCATGTTTTCACAAATGAGACTTCTATGGGTTTTTCTTGAGACTCAAACAGTTCTTCGGAAGGCATGATTAGGTTAGGGTCCCATATAAGCATGGTTGTATCTTTTGACGTATCAATCTCTTCCTGGATGGAAACATTCATAACTAAACTGGTTGGTTGTTCGGTCAGGGAGACTTCGTATAGAAATCATTTGGCCATAAATATCATGGCATACACCCATTGAGGGCAGTCTCTTTCATAGTGGTTTTCCTGGTGATAAGTACAGAAAGAATCATATGCTACATTTCCCAGATCGATATTTAAGTTAGCTAGGGGAGGTTCAATTGCTTTGAATGACCAATTTCATTTAAAGAAAGGCTTATAGGGCCTTTGGCCTTGGTTCCCTTCCCTTGCATTTCTCTTCATGTCTATGATCTCGTTTGATAATTTCTTGACCATGCATTATAGATCTTCTATGTCTCCACTACCCTTGTCGGGAGTCTGATCTGCTTGTTTCCTCGGTGGTCTAGTCAAAAGGAGTCCTCTCCTAGGATGAGTTGAACTTCTTTCTTAGCTAAAGAGACCTAGCCTTCTTTACACCCTTTCATCTAGAATTCTATCGTTTTGGCTTCTTAAAAATTCTCAGCTAGGGTTCGCTTGGCATCCCTTTTCACAAACATGGAAATAGAGGCTGGGAGCGCATTAGCATACACTTCGATTTGCAACTCCTGAGTAGTTTTAGCTTCGGGCTGGAACTTGTTCCAGATGGTTGTGAATATTTGATTGAAATATTTAACCTTTTATTTCGAACTCATGGTGGTGGTGAACAATTCATCCATCAAATCTCTTGTAGTGGTTTCTTCAGCAAATTTGTCTAGGAAATATTTTTGAAACTTTGTCCAACTATTTATAGATCCTATAGGTATATTAAAACACCATGTGGAAGTGAAATTTTCAAACGTATAGGGGAAAATTATGCATAATACGCCTTCATGTTGGAATTTCATAAGTTTGATCACGAGTATGAATTTCTTGATATGATCTTCAGGAAATCCTGAGGTTTCGGGGTCAAATTTAGGGAGTAACTTCTCTCAGTGTTGGGGAAGATTATGTACTTGGCCTGGGATGGCCAAAGCATCTTTATCCAACCAAGGTTGTTTTTTCTAAGGTGGTTTTCCCCATTCCTTCTCATGGTCATTGTTGTTCTCCATACCTTCAAAATCTGAATTAAACTCTTCTTCTTCCGAAAAATCATCTGGCTCGGAGACGACGTTTCCTGAAATTTCAGGAATAAGATTCAGAGTGTGTTTGATTTTGGTGATTGCGAAATCTATTAATTATTATACGGTGTGCACTAAAACTTGGTTGGGGGTGTCAACCACTGGTCTACTTATTTGTTTTCTTTGAGTGAGTATTAGAGCTAAGGGTAATTCACCGATCTGTTGATCATAAGCTCTCGTGATTCATTTGAATTGATTTAATTCCTCGTGAGGAAGAGCGTAAGGTATATCAAGGAACAATTGTTCTTCCTCGGGCTGGGGTGAGTTACTCATTTTAGGAGTACTCATCGTGTGTAGGTTGTCTTGGGAATGAATATCCATGCATGTGGGTTGTTATGGATATATACGTTGTTTGAAATACTATGTGAAATATGTGCTCAGTCATTCATTCTCAGGCCCTCCTTCTAGTGCCAATTCTGTTGATGGGTCCTAGATCCCTTAGTTCAATAGTGGGAACCAAACCTGCCACTGAGTCCCAATTAGATTCTACAACATTTAATGGTGGAATGGTTCTCCAGATCTTGTGATCCGGCCAATTTATTGATGGGCTTTACATTTTCTTGTGAAGGCTCTTCCTTCAGTTTAGACGATCTCTTTTTGTATTTTTCTCTTGGGTGGGACCGATATGAAATGTAAGCTAGTATAAAACAACTTTGAAACAAACAGGATTAAGTTCTAACTATTGAGGGAAGAGGCTGAGCTTGGGATAACCTGCCACTCAAGCATGGAGATGACAATCTTATACCACAAGGCCTAGTACTAATACGTTAACCATGTGAGCATCCGATTATTGTCTGAGACACTTAATTATCAGAAAGAAAACACATATGCGATAAGATAATGGCAAGAAAAATAATTCACCTACACTAATCATCCATCACATGATAACACAATGATTCATCTTCATCATTAAAGTAAAGAGATAGGAAATAGTTCTTCTCCACGTGCAATCACACATGCATTTGATGAAAATAACTTTGTCTCTGGTCTAGAAGGACTTCTCTATTAACGGTAGCTCAGAAATAATTCTTAACAAAACCAGAATAGAAGAGTTTCTTGCAACAACCATCGACCCTTTGCTAATTGGTCGACGTTCTTATTTATAACATAAAATTCAACTAAAAATAACGGCTAAGTGTAGTTTAACAAAACATAATTTTCCACGTGGTGTCCTCTTCTAACAGATTCTTTAACAGTCAACTCAAGATATCACTTGAAAGGGGTGACTTTTATCATACTCTGACAAACTGATGAATAGTTCCTCACAAGTTTGGGCCCATGGAAATCTTTGTTGTTCCATTGGAGCCACGTAAATTCCTCTGATCTCCACCGCATTCTCTCGATACTTCACCAGACTAGTGTTTAACTATTGTAGCATGGTCTAATCCCCAATTGGATGTTCCATAAATCATTGCACTTGTCATGGCACTGCGTTGGTCACCTTCATTAGCTCTTCGGCCGATAATGAATCTTGCTTGGTATGCGATCTGACTATGTTGCACAAGTCGATGAATTTGTCGGGGTATCGAACGCGGGGAGATTGATATCCTTCATCACCTTGTTGATCCTCAGATTTGTTTTCTCTCAGATTTCTCGGCGAAGTTGCAGAGCCAATTTTTCTCGATAGTTGGAGGGATATTTCCTGCACTCGGAATTAAAATTGTTTAAAAATTTCTTACCAGGAAAAACATATGAAGAAAACTTTATGCTGGAAGAAACCAGACTGATGCATACCTATAAATCTTGCTAAACCTGATTGTTTGATACTTTCGTGATCTATGCAACCTTTCAAATTACTTTCCCCATCTCTGTTAGCTGAGCCACTTTTCTTCACTTAGGGTGAGTTACATCTGCGTTCCATAGCATGGTAGATCAGGTATGAAAAACAAGAGAGTTAAAGTCACGCTAGTGGATCACTGGCCCTTGGGTTCAAGAAAAAATGTTAGAGCCAATCATGCACTGAAAGTATGAGTAAATTCCCAAATGATCGGATACTTTCATAAGGAAATTCGTTAAATTCTTCAGGTTGAGGCAAGTTGCTCAAACAAAATTCGCATCAACAAGTGCATCAACCATCATCAACTCATTATGAAGGCTAGGGAAATTAAAATAACTCGAGATGATCATACCACACATCCTCTGCAAATCCTATCGGTTGCGTCTCGCATGCCCCAGATTATACCTGTTGCGTGGATGTGACATAGTAATTCTTTAAAACATCCCGTCACAAGGCATTCAATGTTCCCTGACACATTTTACCTTACTACCCCGCTCCGCTGTAAATTCTAGATATTTTGTATGTGTTACACGCATCAACCGAGCTTATGCACCATTGGCGACTTTTCTTGTGAGCCCAATTCAATCAAATTTTGTTCTTTGAGCCTTTGTTAAGTCATCCATGCATAAGGTAGATACTCTGTCATACCATGGGGACTTCTCAAAATGCAAGATGGGGCCTGCGAGGTAGTCGAAGTGCCAGGCTTGAGGCACAAAACGCTTGGGACTCATTCTTATTTGGATTGGGTGTCCTCGAGGCTTCAAAGGGAGATTCCTACCTTCGCTCAGAAACGATGGTACCACCTTGAGCAGAGGTCGAAGTGGAAGTATTTACGTCAGAGGGGCACAAGTTGGAAGCCATTCCCTCTCAATCGCAGATATCGTCGAGGAGAGGAAGGACCAGGAAAAATAAGCAAGTAGGAGGGGAAAGCCACATCTTGATTGAGTCATGTGCATGATCATCCGCTGAGGAGTTCCTAATGCGTGCTATCTGAATAGATCTTGTTGGAACCACAAGTTGAACAAGAAGGACAAAAGCCTCGAGTTTTAATGTTTGAGATCTTAATAAACATCTGGAGCAGGCACAACTCGCCATAGCCGAACTTTATTATAATAATAGAGAATTATGATGACAGTTGGTAGCAAAGAATGTTGAGGTGTCAGCACCCCAAGGTCATGAAGGAAATGCAACCTGGCTCAAGAGGGAGCTTCAGGAAGCACAATATACAATTGTCCAGTTGTGCGAAGCGCAAGGGTATAGGAAGAAAGGAACATGAAAACACTCCGGGGAGTGCAGAGCAACCTAGGAGAAAGTTTGAGTGCAGAAGAGACATGATTGGTGAACTCTGTTTTTTTGTATTCTCATACGTGACGCATAATTTTGATAATTTTCCCTATTTGTTTTGAAAATTTTCACATTCTCAATGTAACCAGGTCGGTTGGCCAAAAGGTGTTGGTAGTCTTTACTGTATGTAACCTAAGCTCGATGGAAATATAATATATAAAGTCTCGAAATTTTGATGAAAGGATTCTAGTCATAGCAGTTGAATGCATTGTTTTCCCTCTTTGCGCGTAAATCTACTATGTTCTTTGTCTAATATTCTTGTAAATTAGCCTTGATTTTATACCTAGTGTTGCTCTAAGTTTCTTTGTATTTTCGTTGATATTTTTTTGAAAACACTTCCAATGCCGATTGATGCTGATGTGGCGTCACTGACTCGGGATAGATTAAAACAAGACCTGGAACTCATCTCGCGGGTAATGGTCGGAATCAGGACTTTATTTAAGTCAAGCTTGATAAATTGAGCTAAACATTGGGACTGTTGATGTCAGGCGAGTATCGGGGATCGATCTTCAGAGCTAAAACTAACGCGTAGTTTCTTCATGGTTTATTGTCTTCCGAATCTCCTGATAGAAAAAACATTTCGTAAGTCGGTGATTGACGATATTATTTCATTTTTCATTTAACGCTTACTCTTTTAACCTTTCACCGATGCCGAAGGGATCGGTCATCGGCGATATCCTTGGTGAATTTTGTTCGCAAAATAAAATTTCCATTTGCCGACGTCGATGAGGATCGACGATCGATGAATGCGGTTTTCTCGAGTGATTTTCTTTCTCCTTTAATTCTTTCTGATGTAGAGTCTGTGAGTGTGTCGAGAAAAGTTTTGGCTGTCAATTCTTTAGTCCTTTAAATTATAGATTTTTGCATGTTCAACAAACTTTAAAAACTAATATGGAAAACAAAATGATAAGCCCAGTCAACATTTTTCATACTGAGGTCGAATTAGATAGTGCAAAGATCTTGTGGTACCCAAAAAGTAAAATTTGACAAGGATTTTTAGGGTGTGTTGAGTGCTCAACAGGTACATCTCTTAGAATGTTGCTTTGATTACATTATGTATATCCATGTTCCTAGGAGATTAAACCAAATAACATATATTCTAGCTAATAAAGTATTAGATTGGCATGTTGCACACACATAAAAAGAATCACACACATACGCATGTACATACATTTGTAAAAATGTGATCCATAAGAAATAAAACGATGTAAATACACACACATATATATATATATATATATATATATATAAAAGTGTCAGAGTACATCGGTCAGTGAGAACGCCTCAAAAATATATATACAGTATACATCACGGGGCTTATTCCCTCAAAAATATACAAAAGACTTCCCTCGACACATAAGAGGTCCATCCTAGCTAAGCACGGGGCTGCTGGCCCTTCCATAGTGAACAACGATGTTTTCCAAATGCTAGAAGAGTTGAACATAGGTCCATGGCACCCCAACTACATGAGGCTGCATCAATGGCAGGAGATCCTCAATCTCGGCCATGGGAACTGCACGAGTGAGCGCGGTGAGCTTCTGCTCCATCCATCTCAAAAATCTCTCATCCTCTTCGGCTGGAGGTCCCCCAGCTGCTGCTGCTGGTACTGCCTCTAGTCGAGGATGTCACCTAGTCCTTGAGAAGTCTGTTGGGTGCACTGGTCCCACGTCTGTACATAATAGATAGACAATTGTTAGATACTCTGATACACATAAAAATGATATATATATATATATATATATATAAAGAAACTAAAACTTAAATAACTTTAAAAACACACGTAGCTATCTCTACTCACTCCTCTCCAGGAGGTACGGGCATGTCTGAATCCCTAGAAAAGTTGATTCCCGCATAGGGGTAGTCCTCTATTGTCAGGATCTGCAGGGCCTGCCAGTCAAAAAATGCATCATCGAAGGCCTCTATGGTCCTTCACCCCCCCTGTTGCGGCATATACACACTGCTAGGAAGGAGGCCACATGCCCCTGCATTCTCTCTCATGGACTAAAGTTGGGTACCCTCTCAAAGAAGAATGAGCATAAAACGATACCAAACCCAAAGTGTTTGTTACTCCTCCCTCGACACTCTATAACTGCCTGTTCATGCAGTCAAGCATGGTCGTACTCTAGTCAAATAATCATGCATTTAGGCACTGCATTGCACAATACATGTGCGCCCTAGAGACCTAATTTAAGGTCACGGATCCAGTGATCCACCAAATAATAAAATCTATCACCTTCAGTGATAGGTTGGTAATCTTCCGGATAGGCACCTGAGAACCTACTTTCTCACTGCCAGCCTCACAATGCATTCTGATGAGTTTGTCGATGTTGTGGGGCCCAGGGGGAAATGTATGCAGGTTGAATGGTTCCCCTCTCCCCGAGAGGATAGTAAAGAAATATATATCCTTAGTCATTGGAGTCATTGACTGCCCCTCAAGCATAAAATCCTCTCTGTCAGGGTGACAATAATCCACCAAGGCATTCAACAACCTTGGTTGTGTGCTCATGAGTGGACACCGGTATAACTTCCATAACCCACATTGTTTCAATGGGGTGATATCTGTAGGGTCCTCATCGACCAAGAAATCGATCTCCTCATGTTCCCTCTCCCTCCAGTGGACATACATCCTCTTACATGACAATTTCAAGGAGGAGTTAGCTCTTGCATATTCATTTTTTCTATTCTTTTGAGGGTGTACGTGAGTTGTCGTGGACACAATCGCATATGCACGTGGGGAGATTGTTTTCTGCCCACTGGCATACGCAAGATATCCTTAGACAACCCGTGTACAAGTAGGGCCACCCTTTTTTAGGAAGGCGTGGCCAAAAAAAAACTAAAAGGACTGCTAAAATGATGAATGGAAATGCAAGAGGGATGAGTTTATACTTACTTAGTCCAAGCGTAAGTTCGTTTCGTCCTCTGAAACTCCCGTAATCAACTCTTTTAGCAAAGGGGTCTTTTTCTCTTTTTGGTTAATTCTCAATTTGCAATGGTGAAAATGAGCTGTCAGCTTCTATTTATAGACCTTTTTGGCCCTTTTTGCCACTTTTTGAACTCTTTTGTCATTTTTTCTAGCTTGAAAATCATTGAACATTGTTCTTAAGTTTCTTATTGGATGTCACGAAGAACTTTTCTTTTGGTTTGGTAACGTTTTTGGTAGATGGGTCACTTTTTGAAGGTCCTTTGGTAAAAGTCATTTTTCCAATTTTTTGCATATAAGTTAGGATTCCACCTCCACTTTCTACATCTCGTTGTCTTTTCTTCTTTTCCATAGGATCGATCCCATCAGAGTGTGACATAGAGCCATATTTTTTGTTTTATAAGTGTCGTGATTAGGTGGTAGATCCTACCTTTACATGGATGCCCTAGATAGATCCTAGTTGCATTTTGGAATCCATGTTGTCTCCAATAACTTTAGGCTCGGGATTCCTTGCTAGTCCTGTCATGATTACAATATTGAGCCTCATATGTTTGATGCATCATCACTCTTGGCCTCACCCTCAGGACTCCCAAAAATGAGAATACTTTGTTGGTTTTCATGCTCACTTTGAAATCTGAAAGCAACATCCGACGAGACTATATTTATTCTTTTCTATATTGTCTAGAATAACTGAGAAAAGTAACTTCTTGGAGTCTTCTTTAAGCCCTTTTCAGACTCTCTAAACATGAAAAGATTGTCGAGCTATATTTTTTCCCTTCATGCTCGCCAAACTAAAACTCGAAGGCACATCTATCCGGTGGTAGTTTACCCCTTTTTCGGTCTGGATGGTCAATTTTATGAGCAAAGGTATACTCTATAAGCTTTGGTTCACTAGAAAAGTATTCTCAAGTATAAGTTTAACCCTTTTTCGGACCTGAGGGACTAAATTTACGAAAAAGGACCTGCCACGGAGTCCATAGTTAAGCTCTTTTCAGACTCCCTAAAATTGAAAATATCATTGAGTGACATTGTTCCTTCACACTTGTTCAATTGGTCCAGAAGAACATCCCCTATGGAGTCCATAGTTAAGCTAATTTCAGCCTCCTTAAAATTGAAAAGATCGTCGAGTGACCTTGTTATTTCACACTCATTAAATTGGTATAGATGAACATCCACCGGCATGAGTTTACCCCTTTTTTCGACCCGTTGATTAAGGAGGAAAAAGGTACACCTCGGGAGATTCATCTCGCTGGGAGAGTTATCCTTAGTAAATTTTATACTTTTTCGGGCTAAGGAGACTACATCTAGAAAAAGGTTGTGAGTCTATAGTTAAGCCCTTTTCAGACTCCTTAAAATTGAAAAGATTGTCGAGTGATATTGTCTTTGTCACACTTGTTAAAATGGTTTTGAATAAACGTCTCTTCGGTGCTAGTTTATCCATTTTTTGAACTGACTAGAATACTTCCGAAAAAGGTAAGCCAGTGGAGACTTCTTTTACATTTTTTCAGATTCTCTAAACATGAAAAAACTACCGAGCTTACCTTCTCTGGGCTCGTGAAAAATACATTGAAGGGGGTGTCATTGTGTCTTGCTAATCAAATTTTCATCTCCGCGTCTTTGGCCTAATGCCGGCTCCATGTTGCTCTCAACTGAACCTTTAAAGCCTGCCTTATACGCAAGCCTTGTAGCACTTTTCCTCTGTGACCTGACACCTTGACCCATGGAGGAATTTTCCCTGAGTGTCCTTTTCCTGCACATGTCTCCTTTCTCTGAGCATTAGTGTGTTCCTTGCACTTGGAAATAGTATGCTTGTGAAACTCGTTCCTCCTTTGTAATGTAGCATTCTTTTATTCTTTTTAAAGTTCTTTAAAAATTGAAAAAGACAAAAAAAAAAATCCAAAAATCCAAAAAGAGGGGACAGGAAATATATTTTCTTTTTTGGCAGCACAATGAATCACCCTTGGACAAAGAACATCCTTTCATTTGTCGTCGATCATTGGGATCTAATATGACCTTAGGAAGTTTTTTTCGCTACATAGAGATGTGTCCTCCTCCATTTGGTTACTCTTCCGAACACATGGAGAGTTTGTGTTGCCTCCTGCATCATGAACTTATGTCAATGTCATGTTGCTTGAGTCTAGTCATATTTTGTGATTTTTTCCAAGGGAAGTTTCACCCATCCTGATTCGGCCTTTCTGCATTTTGTATCTTGCCCTCATGCCCGAACATCCCAAAGTCCAATCAAGTCCTTGTTCGAAATTAATGAAGTTCTCTTCTTGATCATCGATATCCTCTTGTCTTTTCCCGACGAGTTGTCAAAGACCTATGAGTAGTGAAGTCGTACACTCACATTACAATCCTACCTAAGTTTTGAATATATTGAAGTTGTTGCTCGATCTCTGAAGGCCTCATCTTCATCCATTAGCCATCACTGGCTTCTTGAAGATGAATACTATAAATGTATATCTTTGATTTTGAGATGTAGATCCGTTGTGTATTTCTCACAGATACACTTTATATAGTTATATGACATGGATATGCAGTGTATTTGATTGGAATCCATGATTTATTTCATCCTGAGCATGGGTATTCCCGCCTTAGAGAGAAAAATGTTATTTTTGCAGATGGCACCTCCCAAACTCTGGTCTCGGGCTCACTCGCTTTGTACACTAGTGAAGATTTTGTAATGTATTTTGGCCATTAGATGCTCTTTTGACCTCACACATTAGGGGGAATCTATTATAACCCTAAATTTCCCCACTATGAAAACCTAGCATTTGGTCCTCTTACATGAAAATTTTTCCAAGCCATCACCAAAGTGCTCTTCTTAAAAACTCATTTTTTGAAGTTGTACGTGCCCTGCACCATTACTGACCACTTACATACACTTTCTACACCACTACATCCTGTGTACATATGCTAGTTGCACCACTACAGCTCGCGTATACTTGCAAAATTTGCAAAAATTAAAAAGTTGCAAGGAATTTTTTGAGATTACGAGTTATTGGGTAGCTTCCCAACTAATCCAACATTTATAGCCCATCACCCAACCGAATAACCATCCTTTTTCCATATAAAAGGAGGATTTGGGGTATCATTCCACATCTAAGCATAAGACCAGTGAAACTCTGCCCGTTTCGCATCCCCTCCTTTCCCCAAGCATTTCCATCCTTGTTGTGAGAATCGCCTCAACTTTCCTCATTTCTCCCTTTTTCCTCCATAAGAACCCATTCCATTTCCCAAGAAGAAGTTTGAGAGGATAAAGATATGCAGAGGTGCACTTGGAGCTTGGTGACGAGGAGCTTGGACTAGGTTTGAAGAGAAGTAGCCGACTTTGGTTGTAAGTAATCATTGTTTTATCAATTAAAGAAGTACTTTTCCTGTCCCAGTAACATGATGTGTTAAATGTTTGCATTTGTTTTATGTTTTTATTCTAACATATAACCCTTATTTATGTATGAAATATATGCTTGTAGTTCTCTGTTTATTTGTCTTTGAATGCAAGCTGACCTTGGGAGGAGGTTTGTAGTCTGTTAGCATTGGAAGTCACCTCTGGATTGTAGGAGAGGTAAGCCCAAGGCCCATCAGTTTGTATGTCATAGTGAATAATTTTAAGAGAGGTTTAATGGATGCAGACTCAAGATCGTATCACTTTAACTTAGAAACATTGGGCAGATAAATGTATACAAATTAGGTCTTGATCTAACTTTAGTCAATAAGTTTTGTATAGTGGTGAGAAAATGGAAGAATCATGAGGAAAATGTGAAGGTATTCTATGGACATCCAGTCTTCCATCATCCTCTGGAGGAAACGTTTAAGATGCAAGATCCTCTTGGAGATGCGAACTTCAAGAAAACTGAAAATGTTGTAACAACAACTGTAATCAAACCTACATTACACTACATCCACAACACTCGACTGGGTCATCCATGCCTGAGCTCTCAGAATCAGAATCCAAGAGATGAAGAAGAAACTGACTTCCATTAAACAAAAGGTCTCAAGTGACGATACATAATCAGATAACCAGAGGCCTCATCAAAAATCTACAATTAGGAGCACAACTCTAGCATCGACCATAACAAAATATGAGAATGACTCCTATATACTAAGAGCCAAAATCGTAGTAGCAAGATCAAGTCATCACATCGAAGGTGTTACGTCTTCATGTCTCTTGACAGACTGTGCGTGTAGTCTTTGGTTAGACATAGAATTCAGTCAGATGCAATCGCACTTTAGAATGAGCCTGCAAATGAGTTGACTAGTTGACAATATTTTCATGGGCTTTCCATTCATGGTGGAAACGAATTTCAACCGCCACCACCTACTTCAATAACTGATTCATCAGGATTGGGGAAACCCGAGCCAACTCTGCGCCTGTAGGACGTGGAAACCTATTCACTCTACTATATGGATCTTCTTTGGGGGTTCATGGTGATATTAGCAGGCATACGTGGACGAATATTTGGTGGGGGCGATTGGTGTGATCAATGTGGAGATGAGACAAGAGGAATCCATGTGGGAAGACGTGGCCAAGTAAAGGTGAATGGAAAAGCACGAACAATAGGATGCTAGCACTGAGTTGTATAGGCACAATGATGGAGTGGCCTGAGAAAGCAACATGGAAGCAGAGGAGGGACTGTGGTGGTAGGCATAGTGGGGAAAATCTGCCTAGGTGGAGGTGAGAGGAGGTACACATGTTTGCTAATAGAAGGTAGAAGGGGAGCGAGAGATGTGACATGCATAGGAGAGAGATGGAGTGGGGGACATATGGCAAAAGGAGATACGATGGTAAGTGAGGGTGGTAAGTGGTCTACTTGGAGGGGGTAGGTAGCAGTAAGAGGTTTTGAGTCGGGGGGGCTTTCCAAATTCAAGAGAGGGTGACATGTTAGTGGGGGTCTCGCACTCCAAAACCACCAACTCAGACCGCCCCCCTCATTAAAGGCAGAATGTCAGGGGGGCGGGGGGGTCCGATATGGATCTTTTGCCATAGATCTAGGCGTGTGGACCTCAGTGACCCAGATCCACGTGCTTCTTAGCATGATGCACCAAAGCCCCAATAACTTAGGATAAGTGAGATTTTGTGGGTTGTGAGCCCGCTTCTTTGCTAATTTTTCACCAAGGGGTCAAATTCTTAGGAAAACACCCCCCTTTTAAATTAATGTGATAACATTAGGCTCATGGGGGATGGCTTACTCCCTGTGAGCTGCCAAGAGCTCTTCTGTAGTTTTAGTGCCTGTTGTTGGGCTATGGATGATCCGAATTATTTTCGACACAAAATGAGAGTGGAGATATAATAAAGAAATGCACAAAGATATTGCAGATATTCAATAATACAAAAGAAATGTATCAGAGATGAAACCATAAACAGAGATATACAGTAACACATGATTTCTATTAATCAAAGAAATGTACAGAGACTGTAAAAATACAGAGTGAAAGACTCGCTAGAATGGTGGCAGCTTATCTCTGAGAAGAGATGTGACGGCTACTCGCATTCGCAAGAAGATGATTACAATGAGGCTCTGGAGGAATTTTTACAATAAACAGGAATGCCAAAATTCCTAGACATCCAAAAACCTAACCCTAGGATATGAAGTGCCAAAAGTCATGTGGGCCCCGTTTGGGTAAGTTAGTAGATCAACTTCCCGGGGTAGTAACTTTTGCATACGATCTCTGTTTTAGGCGTATGATAGCTCGTTGGAAAGGTATCATCGAGGAGATTCATTTTGGGAGCTCAATAATTACTTTGGCTATCATTGAGAACCTATATCTCAAAAAAACTTCATTTAGGCCCTCAAAATGGCCCCAGAAGTTAAAACCTGCTAAAAATAGTAAATTGCCAAAATTGCTAGAAAACTGTTTTGAGCCAGTCGGAAAAGGTGGCTGGCCATCGATATCCACCTGGATCAATGGAGTCACTTATAAAACCAGAAATATAATAGAAAACAATATTTACAAAGACATGGGGACCAAATATGTCTCAAATAAACAACTTCTTCAGAAAATTCCCATTTACAAGGCTGCCAAAAACTTCATCGCCCTACAAATATTGTAGCCTATAAGTATTATTTGAAAACACCTCAGAGATTTTGAAGGGTCCAATCCATAGGGATTCAAATTTTCCATGCTTTCCCCTATCCTATTTGGGTGCATCCCATTTAAGTGCTACATGTCCCAGCTGGAAATCTTCTTTTCTTCTCTTCCTGTCGAAGGCCTGCTTGATTTTTTGTTGATTTTCATGTGCTCTGTCCATCACTTGCTCTCTATCCTGCTAGACTTCTACTACTTGATGAATTATTCCAATCATATCATTAGGCTCTCCTTGATAATCCCGAAAGAATGTTTCCACATGCAAAGTGAGCTAAGGAGGAAATATGGCCTCAAATCCATATGCAAGCCGAAAGGGAGAGGTACCTAGAGACCTCTTCATTGTCACTCTGTCATCCCACAGAGAAAACTTGAGATTTGGATCCCAGGCCTTCTTATTATATTCTAACATTCTCTTGATAATTCTTATAAGGCTCTTGTTAGAGGAATCTACCAGTCCATTTCCTTGAGGGTAGTAGGAGGTGGAGTGGATTAGTGAAATTCTGAACTGTTCATAGAATTTGATCAATGGCTCAGACTTGAAGGATGCATCATTATCAGTGATGATTTTGTTCAGACAACCAAGCCTTGCCATAATATCTTCAATAAAGCAAATGACCACTTTATGAGAAGTTCGTCTGGTGGGTATGGATTCTATCCACTTGGTGAAATAATTTTTTGCAGTTAAAATCTACCGGTTTTGACCACTTGAAGAAGGATGAATTTCCCCAATAAAGTCTAGGCCCCACTATTGAAAGGGTCCTGAAGCCACCACAGGCTTCAATGGCAGAGACTTGAGCTACTTATTTCCTGAGAATTTATGACATTTGATACAACCTCTGACCTTTGCACAGACATTGATGAATAGAGTAGGCCAGAAATACCCAATCCTGAGAATTTTATAATCTGTGGTCCTCCAGAAGTGATGTCCTCCATAGAGGCTATCATGGAACTCAAACATAATTGTTTGGGCCTCCTGTGGGTCTAAACATCTCATAAAAACTCCTAGAGGGTGTTTCCAATACAAGACTTGGTCAATAAGGAAATACCTGATTACTTTGAGCTTTAAAGCTCTTGCTTTGCTCTTCCCCATTCCATCTGGAGGTCCCAACTCTTGCAAAAAAAAATAATGTCGTTGTACCAGGTACATTCTTCCAATGGAAGGTGATCCTATGGATTTCAGTCAGACAACTTAGCTTGTTGTCTCTCTGAGCAAGTGTTGATGAAGTTAACCCCCAAAGATTTACAATTAGATTCAACCAACAACTTGTCTATACATTTTCCTTTAACTAATTTGGTGGGTTTTATTTCCAGGTCAAATTAGAGGATTTTGGAAACCCACTTGCTCCTTCTCCCATCTATGTCAGGCTGGATGAGAATGCCCTTCACAGAAGATGAAGGAACATATGCGATAATCTTCGAATGCAGGACATAGACTCTAAAATATTTGAGATCTTTCACCAGGGCATAGGCCTGCTTCTCAATGCCCTGCTGGAAAATGAAATGGGTTGCTCCATCCCTTCAACACTCTTTTGTAGTAAAACAACTGCCATTGTGTCAAATGAAGCAAAATATAAAATAAGAAAATCCTTGGAATAATCAGGACTGATAAACACAGGTGCTTCAGTCCGTGCCTTCTTGATTTGGTTGAAGGATTCTCTGGACTCAATAGTACATCTTAATTGATTCCCCTTCCTGAGCATGGTTGTGATATGTTTCACCAATTCGACAAAAATTGAAACAAACATTCTCATCAAATTGATTTTTCTTAGGAAAGACTGGACCTCTTTCTTGGATCTGGGAAGTAGTAATATTTGAATAGCTTCCACTCTGCTCGAATCAATCCTGACCCCTTCATATGATACTATATGTCACAACAATTTCCCCTCCTTCATGGAAAATAAAGATTTCTTAGGATTTAGGGAAAGACCATACCTTCAGCATTTCAAGAAGACTTTCCTCAGATGACAACAATGCTCTTTATCAAATCTGGAAAAGATTGTTATGTCATCCAGATAGATGACCACAAATTTATCTTTTTCCCAAATGAAGGCTATGTCCATGGATCTCTGAAAGGTTTCTCCTGCATTCATTAATCCAAAGGGAATTTTTGCATACATTAATGTGCCCCAAGGAGTGGTGAAGGTGGTACTTTGTCTATCCTCAGGTAAGACATAGATTTGATTATATCCAAAAAATCCATCAATCATGGAAATCCTGGATGCACCAGTTACTCTTTTCAATATGTGTTCCATCTTTGGCAGTGGGTAATTTTCCTTCTTGTAGCTTCTGTTCAGGTTTCTAAGATCGACACAAAGTATCATGATTTCTCCATTATTCTTCCTTACAGGGACTAGGTTGGATACCCATTCAGAATATCTCAATGGGACAATGATTTGGGCATTTAGCAACTTCTTTACCTCCTTTTCCATGATAAGAAGAAACATAGGATTTAGCTATCTCAATTTTTTCCTAAATGGTTTGGCATCTTCCTTCAATGGGATCTTATGCTTAATGACGTTGGTGTCATATGTTTTTAAGTCTTCATAGGTCCAGGAAAATGCATCAGCAAATTCCTTTAATAGCTCAGCATACTCGACTCTCTACTCCTTTGACAAACAACTTGACAGCTTGAAAAATTTGGGATTCCTTTTTGTGCCAATATTGCACTCAGCTACATCAACATCCTCACTTGATATTTCACCCTTTACTGTCACATCATTTCTATCAAATAATATTTCCAAAGGGACTAGTCCCTTTGGGATGTGATTTCTAGGCAACTCAACAATATAATGATCATCAATTTTTTTCAGAAAAACATTAGCATGAGGATCTGTTTTAGAATCAAGATCTGGATCAATGTGTAATGCATAAAACTCATCAATGGTCTCCAGGAACCTTTTGATTTCAATATCACCTTCAAACACTTTCCAATGCTTGATGTTGTCAGGTGTAGAGGGTCTATATTTCACTTCTACATCATACTTGAGCTTGGATGGCAGAGGGACTCTTAAATTTCTCACTGAAACAGCTAGAGAATTAGCCATGAAATTTTCTCCTCTAGGAACAAATGATATGTTAAAAGCTAGGAAGAAAGTGTCAATGAGGTCCCATACCTCATTTCTATAACTTATGAGCCGAGGGTGTTTGGTCTGATAAATATTTCTGATCTGCTGGACAATCAAATCAGCATCACCGGACACTGAGATCTATTTAATCCCCATATCCTTTGCAGCCCTCAAGCCCAAAACAAGAGCTTCATACTCTGCCACATTGTTGGTAGTTTCGAATTCTAACTTGTATGAAAGAGATATAATTTCTTGAGTAGGAGAAACAAGGACCACTCCAGCGCCAACAACATCTCTAGAAGAGGCTCCATCAAAGAACATTTTCCAAACAGAGGAAATCAGAGGAGATTCTTCGCAGAGAGTATGGGACTGATTTTTGATGTCAAGAGGAGGCTCAGGGGCATCGGTGAGTTGTAAAACAATGGATCCCAAATCGGTATCAAGGGAAAAAATGGGATGATTGGTGGGGTATTCCTCATCACTAATAATGTAGGCCAGATGATTCTCTCTATATAGTCTTTTATGTTCACTCCCAAAGACTGGAATGGTAGCATATGTGAGGTCCATCTACAAGGTTCCCCCAAGCCATCTGATCCAAGATCTTGACAATAGCATGCCGAAATTGGGAGGAACATCAACCACCAAGATATCCATGACCATACTTTTCATGGGCTATTGGAACAAGGTCACAACCAGATCTTTGATGACCCCAATACATTGCACTCTGCTTGAATCAAAAGAATACAAGTCCTAGTATTCGTTTGTGATTTCTAGTCCCAGTTCTTCCATGACAGTTTTGGGCATGAGATTATGACAGGCCCTTGAATCTATCAAACAGTTATGCAACACCTTATCATGTATGTTCAATGAGGTATAAAAGGGAGGGGATGAATCATCTCTATCTTCTACCATGGGTCCTAACATGACTACTGGCTTCTTGTCTTGCAAATTGATTGAGTCTGTGGGATGATTCGAGGGTTCAGGAAACAACATATCAGATAGGAATCTCTTAAAATCTTCATGCTTGACTAGATATGAAAGGGGGACAGGAATCCTAATCTTCTGAATTTCATGATCAAAGTTAAAATAGGGGGGAGCATTTGTAATTTCCTTTACCTATGGGATGGGACCCTTGGCTATTGGTGGGGGGCTATGTGCTTTTCTCTCCTTGTTGCTGCTTGCTACATCATTGTCAAGGTTTTCTTCTTTGGTAGGATTCTCAGGAACACCAAGATTCCAATATTTCTTCTTATACCTGAGGTTGTATCTATTTGGGTTGTCACCGGCCTTATCCCACTTTCTCAGTTCATTTAATTTAATGCCCATGAGAGACTCCTCGTATGATGATTGAGTTAAGTGGGGAGAAGGAGATGCATATTCAAGACAATGAATTTCTAGGTCAATGTCCTCTTCCTCTTCGCCATCATCTATGACAAGGTTGTTCTGAAGAGGGGTATGGATTTTATAATCATCCCTGTCTCTATTCTGAGGCTCTCTCTTCATTATCTGAGGAGTATTGTTATTCGGGCTCCTGAAGTTGCCTCTCTTTCAACTTTTTGAGGATTTATGTATGTCTTCTTTCCCTCCAATTCCAACCTTTCCATTGTAGCTTAAAGTAATTTTAGTAACTTTTTTACTTCATTCATTTGAGGGGGGAGAACAAAAGAAATGGAGGTTGAGACTTAAGATCTTCCTCTTCCTTTGTCTCTGTCAGCCTTATTTCTGAGTCGGTCAACTACCAATATGTTAGATTCTACCTCCAGGGATGCATATAGCATATGAACCAAGGAGGTAACTCTTCTTTTTCTTAACAGGAGGCAGAAATCAGGGTCAAAATCATTGACATAGGTTATTTTGGTATAGGCTTCTGTAGGCTTTATCTCAACAGGGATTTTATTGTACATTTTGTTGAATCTTTTGGAGAAGTCAGAGATAGACTCTCCCTCTTCTCTATTTAGGGACTCGAACTCGGTGATATAATACATGAAGTCTTTTTTATCCCCCCATTGTCTCAAGAAAATGTCATCTAAAGCCTCAATCCCATCTATGGATCTAGGGGTCAAGGCTCTGAACCACTTTATAGCTTCTCCATCAAGACTGTGGACAAAAATCCTCATCCATACATATTCATCTACTATGACATAGTTATCAACATAACTATAGAAGGTTGCAAGGTGCTCCTCTACAGTAATATCTCCCTCCCCTGTGAACTTAGGCAACTGCTTAAGGTAGCCACTGGCTGGAAGGGCATTAAGAGGTTGAGGTAAAACGAGAGGGGAATATCTGGTAGCTACTATAGCATCCATTTTGTTTTTGGGGGGATTATCTCCTTCCATTGGAGTGTGAATAGGAGGAGAACCAGGAGGGGATGGAGATCAGACAAGGGAGATAGGAGAAAATGCTACAGGGCTTGAAGGAACGGAGGCTTCTCTTTCTGTAAAATCAACAATTATAATAGGAGAAGGGGTAATAAAACCTAGAGTGGGAAAATATTCCAAGGTCTGGGATCTAAACCAAGGTAATACTTTAGGGGAGAGAGGAGTGACAAGGATTTCTCCCTCCAATCCTAGACTAGGAGGGGAAAACTCAACAGGAGCACTCCCAAAATTTAAAGTTCGGGAAACTCCAACAAACGTTGTGATAGGAAAATGAGAAACACATATTGGAGTTTCTAAAGGTGGATAATGAAAATCATCAGAAATACCTGGTCCATTAGTAGAAGTTCCTTCTTAGAGGGCCTTTCCCTTTCTAATAATTTTCTCTGGGTTCGCTTCAGGTGTTGTTAAAGGCAGATGTGGAGTAGACCTTGTGTGTCTAACTATGGAAGCCACAACTGAAACAATGGAGTCGCCAATGGATTTGCGTCAATGGAGTCACCACAGTGGAGTCTCCAGGTGCACATTTGCAATCTTTGATGTACTAATTTCTAATGCACCTTCAGAACCAGTAAGATTTTTCGCTCAATCCCAGGGAAAATATTCAATTTTTTCGTGGGCAACGGTGCCAGAAATGTTAGTGTTGGAAGTCACCTCTGGATTGCAGCAAAGGTAAGCCCAAGGCCCATAAATATATATGTCACAGTAAATAATTTTAGGAGAGTTCTAATAGATGCAGACTCAGTATCATATCACTTTAACTCAGAAACACTGGGCAGATAACCGTATACAAATGAGGTCTTGATCTAACTTTAGATAGTAAGTTTTGTATAGTGGTGAGCAGGTGGAAGAATCATGAGGAAAATGTGAAGGTATGCTATGGAAATATGGTCTTCCAGTAGCCTCTGGAGGAAATGTTTCAGATGCAAGATCCTCTTGGAGCTGAGAAATTCAAGAAAACTGAAAACGTTGTAACAACAACTACAATCAAACCTACATTACACTACAGCCACAACACTTGACTGGGTCATCCATTCCCAAGATCTTAGAATTAGAAGAAAAGATATGAAGGAGAAACTAACTGCCATTAAACAAGAAGTCTCAAGTGACGATACATAATCAGAGAACCAGAGGTATCATCAAAACTCTACAATCGAGAGCACAACTCTAGCATCGACCATAACAAAACATGAGAATGACTCCTATATACTCAGAGCCAAAATCGTGGCTGTAATCTCGAGTCATCACATCGAAGGTGTTACATATACATGTCTTCTGAAAGACTGTGTATGCAGTATTTTGTCAGACATAGAATTCAGTCAGAAGAAATCCCGCTTTAGAACGGGCCTGCAGATGAATTGATTGGCTGACAGTCCTTTCCTAGGCTTTCCATTCATGGTGGAAACAATGTTCAACCGCCACCACCTACTTCAATAACTTCTTCATTGGGATTGGGGAAGCCCAAGCCAAATTTGTGCCTGTAGGATGTGGAGGCCTTTGCACTCTGCTATCTGGATCTACTTTGGGGGTTCATGATAATATTAGAGGGTGGACGTGGACAAAGATCTGGCAGGGGCGATGTTGTGGGTGGAAAATCCCTCATACGAAATAGCACTAAGGGTTTTATCATGCATGAAGAAATAACCTAAAGCTTCCTACTTTCTACCATCATCCCACGCTTAAACCCCATTATTCATATGCAAATACAAGGTTAAAGAGATCAAGTTGTTGTACCTTATTTTCCATGTTCGATGTCGATCCCTTTTCACACTTGTTCGCTCTTTGACTACAACTCTCCTCCCAATGCTAACATGCATTCACAAAATACAAACAAAGAAATCCACATGCATTTGATCTATGAACTAATGGGTTAGAGATTTAATCAACATGTAATCAATATTCAAACAATGAAAACCTCATATGGCGGGACGAGAAAACTACTTCTTTTATTAATCTCACGAGAATACCTTACAATAGTGAGATCAACCACTGCTCCTCAAATCTAGTCTTGGGCTCCTCTTCAACTGTGCTCCAACTACTTCTGTATATGCTTCTCTTCACAGAATAGTTGAAAAAGGTTGAGGCAAGGGGAATGCTAATTCAGGTAGAGTTTCTTTACTATGATTTTCCCTCCTTTCAAATGGGACCCCTACCCCTTATTTTATAGGCTAGAAGGAGCTAGGTATTTAGTCGAGTGACTGGCCATGCATGGTTGAAATTTTTAGTTAACTTACCCAAAACTGTGTGTTCCGTCAACAAATTTCCATTTTTCATGCTTTTGTAGGTACACGCGAGCTGTATTGGGTCAGCTAGCATGTACACATGGGATGTAGTGGAGTAGGGTGCGTGTGCCTTTAAAAAGGGTGTTTTTAAGAAGAGTTGTTCAGTAGTATCTTGAAAAAGAAGGAATATGAGATGGCTTGATGCTAGTTAAGCATGTCTGGTGCAAATTAGGGTTATAACAGATGCCCCCTAATGTGTGAGGTCAGAAGAGAATCTGATGGCTGAAATACATTATCAATCTTTATCAACATACCAAACTAGTGAGCCCAGGGACCAAAATTCGAGAGGTGCTATCTACAAAATAACAATTGTCTCACCGAGTCAGGCATACCCATGCTCAGGATGAAATAAAATCATGGTTGCCAATAAAATACAATGCAGATCCGTGTCATATAAATATATAAAGTGTGGCTGTGAGCAATACACAATGGATCTACATCTCGAAATCAAAAAGATATACATGTATAGTATCCATATTCTAGAATATGATAAGGCCTAATGGCTGAAGATGAGGTCTTTAGAGCTAAAGCATCAACTTCAAAATATTCAAAACTTGGGTAGGAGTGTAATATGAGTGTACGACTTCACTACCCAGAGGTCTTCAGTGGATCGTCAGGCATGGACTAGAGGATCTTGATGATCAGACTGAAGGCTTCATTGATTTTGAACAAAGACTTGATTGGACTTTTGGGATGGCCGAGCATGAGAGCAAGAGACAAACTGCAGAGGGGATGACTCAGGCTTGGTAAAAACTTCCCTTGGACAATAGCATGACAAATGATGAGACTCAGGCAGCATGGCATTGACATAAGTTCACAATGCAGGAGGCAATGCAAACTCTCCATATGTTTGGAATAATAACCAAACGAAGGAGGACACAACTCTATGTAGCGAGAACAAATTCCTAATTTCACATTAAATCCCAGAGCTTGACGAACAAATGGAAGGATGTGCTTTGTCCAAGGGTGACTCATTGTGCTGCCAATAAAAAGAAAATACTTTTCCCTTCCTCTTTTTGGGGTATATTTGATTTTTTTTTGTCTTTTTCAATAATGGTGGAAAAAGAATAAAAGAATTCTACGTTACAAAGGAGGAATGAGTGTCACAAACATACTAGTTCTAGGCGCAAGGACAAGACTGATGTTCAGAGCAAGGACACTCAGAAAAATCTCTCCTGGGGTCAAGGTGTCAAGACGCAAAGGCACAATGCTACAAGGCTTGTGTTATGAGGCATGCTTCATATGGTTCAGTTGAGAGCAACATGGAGCTCGAATTAGGCCAAAGACGCAGGAATGAAAATGTGGTTAACAAGACACAATGATAAAGTCCTTCGATGTAAGTTTAACGAGCCCAAAGAAGGTAAGATCGACATTTTTTCATTTTTAGAGAGTCTAAAAAAATGTAAAAGGAGACTCCATTGGGGTATTTTTTTCGAAGGTAGTCTAGTCGGCTCGAAAAAAGGGTAAACTAGAACTGAAAAGATGTCTATTCAAAACCATTTTAATGAGTGTGCTAAAACCAAGATCACTCGGCAATTTTTTCATTTTTAAGGAGTCTAGAAAAAGATTAATTATGGACTCCGTCAAGAATGTTCTTCTAGACCATTTTAACGATTTTGAAATAATAAGGTCACTTGACAATATTTTCAATTTTAGGGAGTCTGGAAAGAGCTTAACTATGGACTCCATGGGGGTTCCTTTTTTGTAAATTTAGTTCCTCAGGCCTGAGAAAGGGTTAAAATTATACTTGAGAAAACTCTTCTAGAGAACTGAGGTTCCTAGAGTATACCTTTGTTCGTACAGTTGACCATCCAGACCAAAAAAGGGGTAAACTATCGCCGAACAGACGTGACTTAAAATTTCAGTTTAGCGAGCGTGAAGGTCAACAAGATCGCTCAACAATCTTTTCACATTTAGAGGGTTTGAAAAGAGATTAAAAGAAGACCTGTTAAGTTTTGGGAGCCCCAAGGGTTAGGTCAAGAGTGATAAGGAATCATGCAAATGAGGCTCAAACTCGTAATCAGGAAAAGCTAGTAAGGACTCCCGGGCCTATAGTCATTAGTGACAACATGGACACCAAAATGCAACTAGGGTCTACCTAGGGAATCCATTTTAAGGTAGGCTCTACCACTAAATTACAACACTCCTAAAGCATCAATGATGGTTCTGTGTCGCAACTCGGTGGGATCGATCCTATGGAAAAGAAGAAAATACAACAAGATGTAGAAAGTGGAGGTGGAATCCTATCTTTAAATCCAACGAGTTGGAAAAAATGGATTTTTACCAAAGGACCTTCAAAACGACCCAAAACTCCAAAAATTTTCCCAATACCCAAAGAACACTTCTCGTGACAATCCAAAGAAAACTCTCGAACCATACTAAATGATTTTCAGTTTAGAAAAAATGACAAAAGGGTCCAAAAATGGACAAAAAGAGGCCAAAAAGTCTATAAATAGAAGTTGGCAGCTCATTATCACCATTGCTAATTGAGAAATTGACTAAAAGCCAAAAATACCCCTTTTTGAAAAGAGTTGATTCTGGGAGATTCAGTGGATGAAATGACCATCTTCTTGGACCAAGTAAGTACTCACCACCCCCTCTTGCAATTTAATTCTTTCTTTATGCATTTAAGTTCATTTTTTGGGGGGGTGTTGACCTTTAAAAGGTCAGCCCTACATCCACGCGGGATGTCTTATGAAAACCCAAGTGTACACATGGGTTTCCTTATGACAGCCCGAGTGTACACGCAACTGTGAGCACTACAGCCCGCGTGGACCTTCCATTTAGTGTAAAAAATAAAAAAAAGAGTTAACCCTCCTAAAATTTGTCTATTTGCAGGATGTATGTTCACCAGAGGGAAAGATATCATGAGGATATTGATGTGTTGGTCGATGAGGACCCTGATGCTCTTGCTGCATTGTTGTAGTGTGGTTTGTTAAAGTTTTTCCATCGTCCTTTCATTCGAGCACAACCTAGGCTACTGAATTCCTTGGTGGATTATTGGAATCCCGATGCAGAGGCCTTTATGCTAGAGGGGCAGTCATTGGATCCAACAACAGAGGATATATACTTTCTGACTGGCCTCTCAAGGAGAGGGGAACCAGTCAATTTTTGTACCTTTCCCTCCAGGCCTCACAACATATCGGAGTTGCTTGCACTCCATTGTGAAGTCGATACTAACAGAATGAGCTCACAAGTGCCGATAAGAAAGATCTCAAACTTATCACTAAAAGTGATAGTGTTTCTCATTGGGCAGATTACTAGGTCTGCGTCTTTGCATCAGGCTTCCTGTGTGCACATGAATTGTGCAGTTCAGTGCTTAAATGCACAAACATTTGAATTGAGCACCACCTTACTAGATTGTATGAAGAGGTAATTAATAGAGTGTCGAATGCAGAATCAGAGTAACTTTGGGTTTGGGACGATTCTTTGTGCTTTCTTCTTTGAGAGAGTGCCCAGTTTCACTCCTAGAGAGACTATACGAGGGCACGAGGCCTTTCACCCTGCACTATGTAGATGTGTGGCACTATTGCCACGACAGGGGGGAGGGAGGACCATTGAGGCCTTCGATGACAAGTTATTTACTTGGTGGGCACGACATATTCCAATCATAGAGGACTACCCCTATGCTCGGATTGACTTCTCTAGAGATTCTAAGATACCGGTACCTCCTGGAGAGCAGCGAGGAGAGATGGGTAAGTTTGCTTTTTTGTTGTTGTTGTTAAATATATGTAATTTTTATGTTGTTTTTTATATATATCATTTTTTTTATATACACCAAAGTATCTCACATATCTATGTCTATTATGTGCAGATGTGGGGCCAGTGTGACCAACGGACTATGTGACATCCTCGACTAGAGGCCTCCCCAGCTACAACCGATGGACCAGAAGAAACAGGAGGACCTCCAGCTAGTGAGGTTGAGAGAGTTTTGAGACGAGTAGAGAGAAACTATACCTCACTCACTCACACAATCCCCATGGCAGAGAACGAGGATCTACCGCCGTTTATGCAACCTCATGTAGTGAGGGCACCACGGACGTGGGTCTGACTTTTTTGGTGTTTGGAAAATGTTGTTGACCATTACAACAGGGCCAACATGACCCGTCCTTAGTTAGGCTGGACTTTTCACGTGCCGAGGGAACTATTTGTATATTTTTTATGGCATAAGCCTAAGGACTCGTTACTGGACGTATTTTTGAGGCGCTTGCGCCCACGCCTATACTATGATATTTTTTGATATTATATATGGATTTTTATGTTTTTTTTATGTCTTATGGATTACATTTTTATTTATTTATTTTTAAATGTATTTACATGTTCATGTGTGTGTCTTTCTTATATGTGTGCAAGATGCCAATATAAAATTTGATTAGCTAGAGTATCTGTGACTTGATTTAATCTCCTAGGAACATGAAAATATGTAATATAATCAAAGCTCCATTCTAAGAGACGTACCCTAAGGAACCGTCGGTGTAAAGTAGGATCATGAACATGGTAGACTCTATTTAACTGAGATACAACCAACTGAGCATCTAAATAGACCCAGAGGTGAGAGATACCAAGTGACAAAGTGTCACGAAGAAACTCAATAACTGTGCTATATTCGACGACATTGTTTGTGGTGTCACCTAAACATATACCTCATGAAGATAGTAACTAGCCCTGAGGTGTAAAATTACCCAAGCTGCGGAGGCAAGCCTCCAAGTGTGCTAGCTAGCATCATCTACGAATCCAACGAACACCTCTGATTCACTTGACATTTTCCACAGTGTCAAAAGATAACATCAAAAATGACACGTCCATAAAACCAAAAGAAACCAAAAAGTAATAGTACAAAGACTATACATATGTTACAAAAAGTTACCCAAGGTGACCTGCCTATGAGTAATACTTCTTGAGGTAGAGCCCATTTCTAGGTTCTTCCAAAGCATTTCCCTCAAATTCTAGTAGATGATAAGCGCCATTTTTTAGAACCTATTTTACGATGAAAGTTCCTAACCACATGGGTTTGAACTTTCCTACCCATAGGGGGTCCTTATCTTGGTCATAGACCAGGACAAGGTCACCTTCCGATAAAATTCGAGGATGAATAGACCCATCATAATGACACTTGACTTTTTGTTTGAGAGCTTCGTTAGCTAAGGCTACATCACAACGCTTCTCATTGAGCTGCTTGAGATATAATAAATGATCTTCAAGTGGTGAAGTGTCTGGAAATAACTGTACTTCCAACTTTAAAGATGGGATCTGGCATTTTATGGGCAAGACTGCTTCCATCCTGTAAATGAGTTGAAAAGGTGAGAAACCAGTTGCAGTCTTAACAGACGTTCGGTAGGCCCATAATGTCGAATATAACATCAAATGCCAATTTGACTTGGCCAAATTGATTGTTTGTTGTAGGATGGTCTTAAGAGATTTATTGACAGCTTCCACCTGACCATTTGCTTGAGGGTAGTAGGGTGACGAATGTTCTTGCCTCAACCCAAGATTTGATGTTAAAACAGTCATTATTGTGTTTTGAAAGTGACTACCATGGTCAGTGACAATCTCTCTCAGGACGCCGAGCCGTGCTATAATCTGGTTAAACAAAAATAGGGCGACAGTCTCGCCATCATCTTTGAATGTTGGCATAGCTTCAACCCACTTGGTGAAGTATTATACTTCTACGATGATATAAAGGTGCCCCCTTGGTGAAGGAGGGTTGCAGGTAGTGTAATCAATCCTCCACTTGGTGAAGGGGCCAACGGTGATGATGAGAAACATGGGAGCAGGATGTGCCCTCATCTTCTGTGAGAAGATTTGACATGGTTGGCACTTCTTGACTGATGCGATACAATATTTGATTAGTGTCGGCCAGAAGTGACCGTCTCGTAGAATCTTTTGGGTTGTTGCCAACCCAGAAAAATGACTGCTACATGCTCCAGTATGGAAATTTTTAAGCACGATCTCCGCTTCTTTATGAGTGAGGCACTGGTGAAGGATGCAATCTACACCTAGACGATACAGAGTATCTTCGAGTATGAGATAGTTCTTGTCCTGATGGCGTATATAGTGATGCTCATCATGAGAAGTAGAGGTGGGGAACTTCAAGGTCTAGAGATACACAAGTATATCTCCATACCAGGGGTTTGAAGATGCTATCAAAAACATGTCTCGTTGAATAGGTGACTCCTCAGGCATAACATCACCTGACTCGAACGAAAGTTCTGAGATGAGTTTTGCAAAGACCAGTGACTTTTTGGATTTCGCCAAAATGAAATCTAAGTCAAATTCTTGGAGGACAACTATCCATCTATTGATCTTTTCGCCGATTACCCATCGTGTCAACACATATTGAAACGGATTCCATACATCATGGAAGTCCATACATATGCGAATCGTACCCTATTTTTTGTCAACCGGCATGGGGTTTGACACCCAATGGGTCAAATGGAAGGGGTAGATAAAACCTTCCTTGATTCATTTCTCTACTTCAACCTTAATAGATGCTTCTTTCTTAGGATTAACTGGACAAAGCTTCTGTCGAACCGTCTTAGCATCAAGATAAGTTGTGATTTTGTGTTCAACAATTTTTGGATCGATGCCTGGAATTTCCTCATAATACCAAGAAAAAACATCGCAGAATTCCTTAAATAAATCCGTGTAGATTCGAATCTCTTCGGGGGAGCAGACAGCTCCGACAAAAAAAAATTCTACGATGCCATGGGTTCTAGATATGTTTATAGGTATAGTTTCAATGATGGTTTCCATATTACCCTCGGAATAAACAACATGTATAGCCAAAGGATTGATAGGACAAGACCTATCTCTAGTCATAGTCAAAGTGAATTCCCCTACTTCAAGTCTTCTTAACTCTGGGAGGAAGTAAGATTTGTCATGGAGATTTTCCCAGAGTTTGTCCAGACTATTCATTGCTTCAATGATTTCTTTGTATGAGGGAAAGACTAAGTCTAAAGAATCTGTATCAACAAGGGAACCTTGAGCCCAAATAGGCTCTAGAATTGGATATAAATCTTGTGTGAGAGTCGGATCAGGGTCGGCAGAAGCTTGCTGAGATAAAGAGTATGCCACTTCTACCACAGACAAGGGAATGGACATACCATGGTGCCCCGTCCCTTCCATCATGGCCAATGGGGAAGGAAGAATCCACAGATCATTGAAGTAAGTCATGCGAAATGACAAAACTTGGAAAATCTCAACCTTATGGTGATAAAATATAAACTTAACATCGCCTTGAGGAGGTGGGTAATCGAAAGTACCCATCAAAGGTGGGCACAAACCAACCCCTATGTTGATGATGTTGGGTTGAGGGTTATCAATCATTGGGACCACGGATACCCCCAATGAAGGATCAAGATGGGAGAAAGACAACTGATCAATGGTCACAATCCGACCCTCATGTGGAAACAACAAGACTTGAAAAAATGTAGCAATGATTTCTTTCATAGCATAGGTCCAACTCCTCCCTAACAAGAGATTGTAGTTGAGATATGCGTCGACCACTTCAACCTCGACACACACGGTTTTCCCTCTTATCTGCATGGGAAAAGAGGGGATAATGCCATGTGGTTAGAACGAATGACTGTCGAAAGAGGTAAGAAGAGTAGGTGACGGAGACAAAGCGCGCTGGTCAATGGCCTTCCAACATGCCAAAGACATTACACATGTTGAGGCACCCTCATCAACCACTGTGCAGAAAATGTTTCAAGTAAAAGTTTTCGTGGTGTAAGACACGACTATCTAGAATCCTACGTGGTAGGGGAGATGAGGTTTTAATTCGGTTGTATCAAGCATGATCATACCCGGATTACAAGTCTCGACGGATCCTAAAATGGATAACAAAGCCTTTCTCTGGGAAGGGAAGCTTTGGAGGACTTCCAAAGTAGACATTTCACAAGGGGTTTGAGACAAATCCTCCACCATAGAGTAGTTCTAGGTGGCCCTTGCATTTGGGTTGTGAGAAGCTTTCTTAAATGCACCTTCTTGGATGTGTGTCATGGTTTCTCCCAACGTCTTCTCGACCTGGAGAAGAAGAGATGGGGTTTTAGCTTCTTTACCTTTCTCATAGGTTCTTGTATTGTTGCAATCATGTGCTCTAGTCGATATATAGGCATCACCTTTCATCATATACACATTCGTGGATGTAGAATTGCTTGAAGATAGAGGGGGTCCTTGACTGCCCTCTTCCGCGGTCGTAGAGGCTTGAGTTAAATTTTGTCCATGTTGAAATGGGTTTGTTAACACAACAGGCTGTTGTTGTGACAATAACGTTTTGGCCTCTTCCAGTCTAGGGCATTGGTGAGTCAAGTGGTCTTCCATGCATAGATTACACATATGCTTAGACTTTCTTTTTTTGGTGTTTCCCCTGCCAACATTATTAGTGGGTTTCTTATCCCCCTTACCCTTCTTACGTTGTTTCTTCTTTCCATTAGGCTATTGGGTGGCCTTCAGATTTTTCTATTGCACACTGTGTACATCTGACGTTTGGGTAGGGGGAGAAGCTGGAACAGTAGTTTGGCTAGCCGTTGTATGTTGTATAGACAATTGCTGCAATTGTTTTATCAGTTGTTCAGCGGGCTTTGTTTGTGATGAACCAACAATACCATCATCATGTGGTCCAAATCTCTGTCTGTTTTTATCAAGTATTGATCGTGACGCATCCGTCAAGATTTCATATAGTAGACCAGACTTAGAATAAATTATCTCAAGTTGTTGAGCTCGCATGATTGCATCTTATTCAGAAAACACTCCCGACATTATGACATCTTTGGATAACTGTGGGACCAAAGACTTAAGGAACCACTCAAGAAGGAATTCTGGTGGGACTGGCACCTTAATCAAACTCTTTCGGTGTCTCCATTATCGTATGTGATTAGAGATATGGTCCACTTTTGTCTGTTTGAAATTGGCCAACAATTTTGTGCCAGCATTGTATCTCATAGGTAATTGGAAATGGTTTAGGAAATCCATTGCCAATTCGTCGAAGGAAGAGTATCTTGAGTAGTCGAGCTCAATGTACCATTTTGCAGCACTCCCAATGCGAGTACATTGAAACAATTGCAACTGTACGGAGACGTATTTCAATGAATTAGACGAGCACCAAAGGTGAAAAGTAGTCACATGATCTCCTGGATCTTCGTTAGGTTTGGATTCGAACTTTGGTATGTCCAAAGGCAACTTCGTCAGCATAGGGGGCCAACGCGAATCATGATAGATAAGATCATTCAACAACCTTGTTAAGTCTGGAAAATGCAAGGTTTCTAGGAAAGGTAGTTTAGGTTGTTGGTGATAACCATGGAAAAAGGGGCCTGGAGTTTGAATGGCACCAGGTTGTCAGGAAAAGTTGGGTTGCTGGCCCGGGTTCTGGTAAAAACCATGTCCATGACCATCGTAAAGATTCTGCATTTGAGGAGACATCATAGGTTGATTCCCAAAATAGGATGTAGATGGTTGGGTTTGCATTACATTCAGAGGACTTTGGGAAGGGTTGCCCCATGCCGATCCCATCGGCATGGGTACTGCACCTTGCTCAAGGTTCCATTGGTTGTGAAAAGAGTTTCCCCTGATCGACATTCCTGACAAGGGAACTAATCCCTGCCAAGAATTCTAAGGTCCTGATGTGGAAGAAGTTCCTAGGTTTGCCCCCTGTGCAAGAATAGTACCCTACATAGGATTAGGTTATTTGTAACCGGGGTTGCGCCTAGTTGGGAAAGAAGCTGACGAGAAAGAGTTGTTACCAAACACATCGAACAAATAAAATGGTGTTGAACCTACCGGCATATTATGAGAATGTGGTCCTTGAATCCCAGCTCCAAATGAATCATGGTTTGTGTTCAGCCCAACGGAATGATGGTGGGCACCGTCGACCAAAGGGGACAAAGGAGGTATATGACCTCATCCATAATGGAAAGCGTTAAAGGGAGATGAAGTGCCCCCCATGGTTCCTTGTAGAGGAGCGTTAGAGCTCCCTGCCCCCAGACCTAAAGTCCGTAAAGTGGAGTTTGAAAGTACAGGGATTGTACATGAGCTAGGAATCCCATATGAGAATGAAGGGCCTGTTGCACTCTGTGTGAAAGGAGTAGTGGCTGCCACCAAAGACGGGATCGAACAACTGCTCAAGTTAGAGGTAGTTGAGACCATGGTGGCTTGGACCAATGACAGTGGGTTAGGAGGTGGAACACCGCCTGTGGTGACAGTCGTAGTGGGAATAGGAGAATTCCTGGAAGAAGTGGCAGCATTTGTTTCCATTGCTGCGTGTGAAACTGTCTGGCACTCGTAAGGATAAATTTGTACGATGATGGGTGTTGAAAGATCAGTGGTTGGAGTTTTGGATGGACCAAGAGCTTCCGCTCCAAGGTCTGAAATGGTTGGTTTATTCAGATGTTGGTTGGGCACATCTTCTTATGACTCGGTTGCTTCAAAAGACCCTTGTTGTTCTAGCTTTCTCCTTAACGATGGCGGGGGTGGCTCCAGTGTAACTAGTGGCAGACTAAGAATCCTTCGTGACCAGTGGATCTTGTGATCCTCCACTGTGTAAGAATATAAAATACACACTAGGGATTTCTATTCATTCAAAAACATTACACACTAGAAAAATCCCCTACGAGATAAAACAAGCAATGACTAAACTAGTTGGAAGAACAGTTACAACAACCAACACTAGAGAAACTTACTGGTGAAAGTGAAAATCGAATACGGAAGCACCCTCTGGGTATAATCTGCAAAGTGTGGCCTGATTTCTGTCCTAGGTATCGTGGTCTACCCCTGCAGTCACTTGTGTAAGTCCCTAAAATAATGGAAACTAGGTTGCGAGCGCATGAACAATCACTAGGCGGGTACAGTCGACAGTCAGGTGGACCGCAATGAGCAGGGTATCAAGCCCGAAACCTATCAAGGGTATCTAAAGCAAGTGGTCTGGAAGATAACTAAGGACCTCTAATGAATTCGAGACCCATGAAGCTCTGTGGAAAATGCAATCGACGGAATCCAAAAAAAATCCCTCTATATGCGTTCCCCACTACACTTGGTCTAGTTTTGGAGGGGTTATATCCGCTACCTTTCCGCATGCAAACTCATGTTTATCCCCTGTGTTAGAGGGGGGTCTCGGATAACTTTCATGATACTGGACTTTTAACACTCCCTAACATAGACTCTTATTTATGTTTTGCAGCCTTGAAGAGTTTCCAATCCAACCTAAATCAAGGCTCTAGCCTAGAGTAGTTGATGGAACCTACAAACATAAAGTCTAGTTGATTTTAATTAATCATTAATTTTTTATGTCTTTTCTTAATTCAAAGGTTATGAAAGTGAAACTAGTGATGTTTTTAGAGATGAAAAGAAAAGATAAACAAAAAGATGGAAACAAAATAACTTCTTCTTGACAAAAAATTTTAATGAACTTTTCAAACTATTTTTTTTTCTAAGATCTTTGAACAACAAACTCAAAACAAGATTTCACTCGACTACGAGCTACTTATTGTCCTAAGTAAAAAACCAAGAACTTATGAAAGAAAAACTTTTCCCGGTTATTAATGCAAACCAACAACTACTTAACCAAACTAAGAAATAAAAGAGTTTTTTTATTTATTTAATGCTCGCAGAGAAAAAAGGAAAAATGACGACAATTAGAGATCAAGAAAACTTCTAGCCTAAGCATAGATCAAAAAGATTTAATGATAATAACACACAAACTGATTAAAGTTAACTCTTACACTTGTCTAAAAACCCTATAAAATAAAAATTTTGAGGAAAAATTTTTAATGAAAAAGAAAGCTATTGCTGTAATCAAACTTAAGTTGTCGACTGCTATGACAAAGACCAAGATTAAATCAAGGAAATCCTTGATAGGTACAACTCTTGATAAGTAAGAGGATGAATGCCTCTCCTTAAACAAAAAATTTCTTAATAGGCACACTGTTGACAGTTCAACAACCAGTGTGTGCACGTGAGCTGTGTAAGGTCAGAGCATGTGTACACACATGTAGGCCTTATACATGCCGCGTGTACCTCTGTGATTCTTCAAAAATGAAAAAAAAAAAGAAATCAAACACTGGAAGAGACTACTGGTATTGAGAACCAGAGTCCCTTAAATACTCAGAAACTTACTTTGACAGAAAAGAAAAACAATTCAAGGAAAATTTCATAAAACAAAACCAATCTGAGGTGGTACCTAAGCTACAAACTGCAAAAACAGAGACCAGAATGAGATCTAAAAAACCCCTAAGAAGGATCACTTCTGACAGGGGAGAGGATGACTGCCTCTCTAAAAACAAAAATTCTGAATTCAGACACACGACTGACACTTCATCAACTAGAGTGTGCACACGGGCTATGTGAAGGTAGGGCATGGGTACATGCATGCAGGCCTTATATAGGCTATGTGTACCTCTGTGAATTTCGTAAAATAAAAAGGAGGCAAGAAAATAAAGTAGGGAATACTGGTATGGAAGACCAAAATCCCTACTAGCTCAGACTCTTGCAGAAACTCAGAAAAAAGGTGATGAAACCAATTTAAAACTACCAAAAAAGTATCCCCAGAAAACCCGAGAGGTCCCCAGTACGGTCGCCCATTCTGTTGTGGGTGGAAAATCCCTCATATGGACTAGCACTAAGGTTTTTATCATTCATGCAGAAATAACCCAAATCTTCCTACTTTCTACCATCATCCCATGCTTAAACCCCATTATTCATATGCAAATACAAGGTTAAAGAGATCAAGTTGTTGTACCTTATTTTCCATGTTCGATGTCGATCCATTTTCATGCTTCATCGCTCTTCGACTGCAACTCTCCTCCCAATGCTAACCTGCATTCACAAAAGACAAACAAAGAACTCCACATTCATTTGATCTATGAACTAATGGGTTAGATATTTAATCAACATGTAATCAATATTCAAACAATGAAAACCTCATATGGCGGGATGAGAAAATTACTTCTTTTATTAATCTCACGAAAATACCTTACAATAGTGAGATCATCCACTGCTCCTCGAATATGGTCTTGGGATCCTCTTCAACTGTTCTCCAACTTCTTCTGTATATGCTTCTCTTCACACAATAGTTGCAAAAGGTTGAGGCAAGGGGAATGCTAATTCGGGTAGAGTTTATTTACTATGATTTTCCCTCCTTTCAAATGGGACCACTACCCCTTCTTTTATAGGCTAGAAGGAGCTAGGTATTTGTTTGAGTGACTGGTCATTCATGGTCGAAAGGGTTAGTTAACTTACCCAAAACTATGTGTTCCATCAACAACTTTCCATTTTTCATTCTTTTGTAGGTACACGAGAGCTGTAGTGGGTCAGCTAGCGTGTACACGTGGGTTGTAGTGGAGTAGGGTGTGTTTGCCTTTAAAAAGGGTGTTTTTAAGAAGAGTTGTTCAGTACTATCTTGGCAAAGAAGGAATATGAGATGTCTTGATGCCAGGTAAGCATGTCTGGTGCAAATTAAGGTTATAACAAGCGACTGGTGCAATCAATGTGTAGATGAGATGAGAGGAAGACATGTGGGAAGACGTGGCCAAGGAAAGGTGAATGAGAAAGCACGAACAAAAGGATGTTGGTGCAAAGTTGTACAGGAACAATGTCGGAGTGACTTGAGAAAGTGACGTGGAAGCAGAGTAGGGATTATGGTGGTAGGCATAGTGGAGAAAATCTACCTAGGTGGAGGTGAGAAGAGGTACACATGTGCACTAATAGAAGGCATAAGGGGAGCGGGAGATGTGATAGGCAGAGGAGAGAGACAGAGTTGGGTACAGATGGTGAAAGGAGAGACAAGGATAATTGAGGGTGGTAAGTGGTTTACTCGGAGGGGGTAGGCAACAGTAAGAGGTTTTGAGTGGTGGGGTCCGAGTTCAGGAGAGGGTGACATGTTAGTGGGGGTCCTGTGCTCCAAAACCACCAACTCAGACCCCCCCCCCCTCATTAAAGGAAGAACATTGAAGGGGGGGGTCCAATATGGATCCTGCGTCGTAGATTTAGGCGCATGGACCTCAGTGGCTCATATCCACACGCTGCTTAGGATGACACACCCAGGCCCGAAGAACTTAGGATAAGTGAGATATTTTGGGTTTTAAGCCCGCTTCTTGCTAATGTTTCTCCAAGGGGTCAAATTCTTAGGAAAAAACACCCCTTACAAATTAATGTGGTAACAGAATCAATGGAGCTATCAAGCACAAGAGGATATACACCGGATGTAGAGTAAAGGTACAATTACCATATCCTTCTCATTTTACTTTTCTTGCATAAGTCTGGGGTATGTTTGGGGTAATTAGATAAGTAGGATACTTTTAAATGATTATTGATCTGCCTACATTATAAAGCCTGGTGTATCCATAGGGTGGTTTTTCCCACTATCATCCACTCCGACCACGACGTCCAGGATGTATGGGAGTGTGATAATGTTTGTGTCATGTGCCTTTATTTTATGACCGATGGTTGGATGGACTTATGCCTCTTTTTCTATTGTGTATTCTTCCTCTCCTTCAGTCTCCAACAATTTTTTAATATCCTCGACCAATACCTCCTATGAGCCATGTCCTTGTTATTTCTCCTTCATTCCCTTAGGTTCTATAGGTTTTTCTAGATTAGGGTTTGTGATTCCATTTGGGGTTTTGGAGATTTGACCCATTTCGAATTTTTTCGTCGTCAATGTTTCTTCCTATACCTTAATCAAGCTAATTGATTCTATCATCGAGGTTATGATGTCTTCCAATTCAACCACATTTTAGGGCTCAATCATTCTTTCCTTCCTTCTTTCGGCCTATTGAGTAACCCCAATATATCTCCTTGGGTGCCAACCTTTGAAGGTTTCATGATGTATTCTAAGTGGTCAATCGTTATATTCCTCACATAATTTCTCCTAGTTTGCACTATGCAGTTCTCTATTTTCTCAAAAATCACTAAGTGTCAAACTTTCTTGTGCTTTTCCCTTTTCATAGACCTGGTCATTAATGTTTTGTCAAATTTTTCACTTTTTCTATGCATATGTGTAGTGTCCAATTTTCCTGTGCACAGTCTTCAAACTTTTGTCACACCAATCACTCTGCGATGTCATTCCTGATTCACTTCTTCCTCCTAAGTAGTTATTTTTGGATTTTTCTTTGTTTTTTTGTTTTTATCTTCCTTTTTCTTCTTTTTCTTTCCTAACTTCTACTATAGTACACTATACATAGGTCTTCCCTACTACGCTACAACTACTGAGAGTTAGTAGGTCGACTATCTCTATACAATTTTAGTCAACTATCATTCACCATTGGTTGCATTTATGTTCCTGTCAAGTCCTTTAGCTGCACAGATCCTCCATTTGTGACATACTTCACTTCATATGGCCCTAGCCAATGCATTCTGAACTTATCGGGATGCTGTAGAAAGTTTTTGCCATATAAGATAACTAGATATCCCTCCTTAAATATCTTCTTCTTTATGTGTTTGTTATGCCAAGATTTGTCCCTTGCTTTTTGCACCTCTTGGCAAAATCCTACCAGAATCTTGTCTTCTTCCAGTTTCATAAGTTGACTTAACCTTTCTTGTACTGCACCTCTTTCTGTTATATTTGTAATTGTTGCAACGGGAAGATTGGGTACCAAAACTTCTAATGGCACCACTTCTTCTTGTCCATACACCAATATGAATGGTGTTTGTCTTGTCAACTTCTTGCATTTAGTCATGTATTCCCATAATACTTATGGTATTTTTAAATCCCAATCATCTATGTTCACATTACAAATATTTTTCAAGGAATTCTCCAAAATCTTGTTGAAAGCTTATACTGTCCCATTTGTCTGAGATATGGTGTACTTTTATGGCGATATACTTCAAATTCCTCAATCATAGCATTGATGGTACTATTAATAAAATGGGTTCCTTGGTCACTCATCAAAATCTTGGGACATTTTAATCTTGTAATCACCTACTCAAATAAGAAGTGTGATGTTGTCTCTATGCTACAATCCTTCATTGGTGTCACTTCTTCCAATATGGTTAAATATTCTTTCGTAGTAATGATTCATATTTCTCCTGACCTTCTTGCTTGTTGATTAATAGGTCCGACAAAATATATTTCCCACTTGTCAAATACCTAAAGATTTACTTGGGGTATTAGGGGCATCTCATCCCTCTTGTTTTGTTTTTCAACTCTCTGACATACATCACAGTTCTGACAATATTCTTTTGCATCCTTATGAACGGTTGGCCATCATAAAACTGCACACAACACCTTTTGCGCGGTATATTTTCCTATATAGTTTCCTCCAGCTATGCCTTCATGAGCTTGTGCTAGAACCATGGGTCATTCATGCTCCATCAGACACCTTCTCAAAATGTTTTTTTCTTCTAGATTGTATAAATGACCTACAATTAGTTGATAGTATACAACTCTTACTTCCAGAATTTTCTTCTGCACGGTACTAAAATCCTTTGGTGCAAATCTCGTGCTCAATAATTCAATGATATCAACAAAGTACTCATCAATATTTGTACTAAAGATAACTTTGCATTAGGGAAGTTTCCTTCTAAGTTAGTAGGTTCTTCTCCATTGGATATCCTTGATAAGTGATTTGGTCCTACATTCAGTTTCCTTGGTTTAACTATTACTTCAAAATCAATTCCTGGAACAATAATAGCCATCTACAGATCCTCCCCCCCAACACTGCCTTTTTGACAAGATATTTGAGGGAAGAATGATCTGTGAACATTTTAAAGTGCTTTCCCAGTAAGTAATTTCTGAATTTTTGTAGTGCATACACCATGTCTAGACCTTCTCTTTATATTGTGTTTTAATTCTTCTATGACTCTGATAAATTCCTTCTTGCAAAGGATATAGGATGATCTAAGTCACTTGCTCCTAGCTACAGAAAAATTGCTCCAAGTGCTATTGTTGATGCATCTACATGCACATGAAATGTAATTTCCCATATTCTATAATAGGTGCTATCACCATATTCTCCTTCAAAGTACCCAATCCCTACTGACAATCCTCATTCCACTGAAATTTGGTGTCCTTCTTCAATAAATTTTCCATTAGTACGGTAATTTGTGCATACCCTTTGATAAACTTCTTGTAGAACCCTGTATGTCCAAGTGTGGCTCTTAACTGGCGCACTGACTTTGGTTGTGGTAAATTCACAATTATAACAATCTTAGAAGGGTCAACTAGTAACCCTTGTTTTCATACCATGTGTCCTAAAAATATCCCAAAAGGTGTCTTGAAAATACATTTCTTGATATTTAATGAGATCTAACATTGCTCGCATCTTTCCAACATTAGTATTAATAATTTTGCATGATATTTCAAAAGACCAACAATAGTCCAGTCATCCAAATATACTTCTACTAATTTATGTATGAAATATTTAAAAGTAGCTATGACCACCCTTAAAAATAAATTTGGTGCATTCTTCATCCCAAAGGGAACAACTGTATACTAATAGGATCCCCATTCTGTAGAAAATGTAGTATTATGCCTATCCTCAAGAGTTATTTTGATTTGGTGATAACCTGGGAATCTATCTTTGAAAGAATATGATTCCTGGCCTCCCACATTCTTTAAGACCTCATATGTGAAAGGGGTATGGAAATGATCATGTAAGCAAGAATCATTTAATTTCCTTAGATATACACAAATTATTATTCCCCATTATTTCTTTTCCCGGACTACCATGGGACTGATCCATTTGGATTCTTCCATTGGCTCTATGATACCAACTTCTAACATTTGGTCATGTTATTCTTTCACTTTTTTCTTATACATTGGATTCATCATGTAAGGTATTTGTCTAACAGGTCTAGCATCTAGTTTTAGGGGTATCTTCATCTCACCTAGCTCACCTCCTATTCCTTTCATCTCTATAAAGGTTGTTGGAAACAAGTCATTGTATTCACGCAGTAGTTTGTTTATCCTTTCTAGTGTCTTCTCATACTAGTAGTCTCCAATGCTTTCCAGTTTAGGTTTTTCTTCTGTCCCAATGGTGAATTTCTTGATCTTAATTAGTGCAAAAAATGCCTCTGACTATAGATATGGACCTTCCACCTCTCCTCCTTCAATATTTTTTATTTGGATGTTGTGTGGATAATATTCATCTAGTGATTCATCTTTGACATGATAAGATGAGAGTAATTCTTTGACTATCTGTATGTTCTGATGTTGATATTCCATTATAATTTCCACCTCAGGTTCCTCAAAAAATATCATTCCCTGTGTCAGCTTTAGGGATCAATCAATATTGGGGTTCTCATGCTCAAATGATAAAGTTACCACAAAATTTTATTGTAATACTGGCCATTCTATAGTGCCTCTATGCAGTTCGTGGTATATGTACCATTTCCCTGGTATCCCTTCCAATGTATGAATAAAGTAGTGAGACCATTCTTTTGGTCGAGTCAACCTCAATTGTGTTAGGAATTTATCTATATGTTCAGCTAGTCTTCCTCTCCCATCATATCTCTGCAATGTATTGTTCCCATGTTATGCACCAAATCTAATGCTTAGTAACCTTTTACACTGATACCAGTCTTGAATCATTTCCTTGTGCGTGCCCAACCATCTTGCAGGTGTTTCCTTGAGTGCAATATCTAGGGATAACAACCTCTGATTTTCTAAAACTTCTTCCTCATAATTTTTCAAGAATTCTTCTAAGTATTTCAAGCCTTGAAAACTGGGAGGTTCCCTTATATTTGTACCCACCAACCCTATTGCACACTCTATTCTTGCACACTTCCTTGTGGAGACTTCATGTAGTCTTTGCTGCCCATTTCCAAACACATATCTGAGTCTAAGGCACATGATGTAATGCTTCTCCAGTTGAGTACCCCATATGTAGTTGGGTTGACATAATATTATGCTCATGTGGTAGTCCTATATAATGGATTTATTTCTTCCAAGTCCAAACATGTTGCCTCTACAAACCTTTCTCTTTTTGAGGGATCCAATGATGCAATCACTCTATATTCGCCTGATTCAAAAGTCATTTTCTGTGTGTTCAAGTGGATCACAACCTGGTTATAAAATGCCCAGTCTAATCCAAGTAACACTGGGTAGGGTGTTGTGCCATATATTATTTCTATAACTTCAAAATATTCCATAGTGCGCATTCCATCCAGGTCTGTTGTCACACCTTTAAGTCTTCTGATTGGTAACACTATATGTTGATTTTCCAATTTCAACTAGACAGGCGAATATCCTAATGTGGGTTCCCCCATATACTACCATGTATTATTAGGTAAAACATTCACTTCAAATCCTAAATAAAGTATGATATCTCCCATATTGAAATCCCCAATGTTGGAATTTAACCTGAATTCCCTACTTGTTCTTCTTCTTGTATGGAGATGATTAACTGTCTTATATTATAACTTCCCTTCTACTTCAGTGTTGCATCTTTCTATAAAATTATGTAACACCTTAATGGATGATGGATCATTCAATAAATTTACACATGACTGTAGGAAATTCTTTAGGTTACTTACTTTCTCTGAAGGTTGTCCATTGATGGTGTGATCCATTGAAGGTGGAATATCATACATTGGTGGATCCTAATTTTTTCGTGGAATTGATGTAGATGCAATGTTCTCTTTTAGAATATCTTGTTTGGATTCCTTAAACATATCCCTTTATTTCCGCGTGTCAAAATTCTTATGTGGCTTAGTGTTCTTTTTGTCCCACTAGTGTTGATCTAGATCATGTTTTGCTGCATCAACTCCCTTCTTGGAACCTCCTCGAGTAACTATGTTGATTTTCTTCCCATCATTCCTGGATTCTGTGGAAATCCACTAGATGTTCTAATTGTTCTGGTTCCCTTTTTCCTATATTTTTCCAAATAATTTAGGGCAGTATTCTATTTCATAGTTTTCTGTGTGACAACACATACATGTCACAGGTGGAAGTGGAAATTCTCTTGCATAATGTCCTGGTTGTTGACATTTGTGGTAGACTACTGTCCCTCTTACTCATCCAAATCCTCCTCTTCCCTGACCTCCACCTTGTCCAAATCCTCCTCTTCCCTGACCTCCACTTCATCCAAATCATCCTCTTCCCTAACCTCCACCTTGTCCAAATCCTCCTCTTCCCTGAACTCCACCTTTAAATCCACCCCTATATTTGTGCAGTGCATTGTATTGGGGTATCTAGCTATACTATGCGGTATTATACTGCGACTGTGCATTGTTGTACTGTGGATGCGTGGGGTTGAATTGTGGTTGTGTATTATTGAACTATGGTGCAACTTGGACAATCATCATCTCTTCTTGCACTCTATAGGTGTCTAAATTTCTCTCTCTCATCAATTCCAACATTCTACAATCCTTGTCATTATGACCCTCTTATTTTCAAAAATTCCAATAAGATATTTTTGGTACTATCTTATACTTCTACATCATTGGAAAATGATATGGATCATGCCCGTGTGTCTTACAAATTTCACACCATGGTCCTCTTGTTGGCAAGGGGTTTGGCACCTCTGTTGCCAAGTACTATGCAAAGGTTGGATATTCATTCTTATGGTGTCCCTCTATCCTTCATAACGTACACCAAACAACTTATCTCTTCTCTTTCCCCTTATTCTGGTTCAACTGAAATGTCAGATTATTCAAATCCTATTTCAGTTCTTCTATTGCTAGATCTATCTGTTGATACTGGTTTTCTTCCAGCTGGAGGGCTTATTGCAGCACCTCTACCTGATTTTGAATTTTTTTTGTCACAAAGGATACTTCAAGTGTGGTAATAACCAGTTCACAAATAACTACCTATGTTTCATGTCAGTAATAGATTACTTTAACTTACCTTTCAGACGTTTGAACCTTTGATCAATATCCTAGATAGACTCACCTGGTTTCTGCTTGATCTCAATCATTTCATTCATGTACTAGTCTAGTGAGATTGGCTTCTGAAATTCCTTTACCAACAATGCTTTCAACTCTGTGACAGTCTTTGGTGCTCATTGTGGACTATTTACATCAAGGCTCATGTACCAATCTAGCGCATGGTATTTGAGGGTTATAGAGAACTACATGAATTTTGTATCCTCATTTGTGGCCTTCTTTTCTTCCCATATATTTTAACAGATAAATAAATGCTTCCTAGGTTCCTCTGACACCTCGCCTCGAAACTATGGTAATCTGATAGTAGAATCTACTCCTTCCATTTTGAAACTTGTTGAACTACAGGCTCTGCGTAGTGTATATAATTGATTGTTACTTCCTAAAATTGTACCCCTAGTTGGTTGTCCTCTATTGGACCCCTGGCCTACTGTGCCTCTTCTACTAAAAATTGGTTGCCTAAAATCTTGTGTTCCTTTAGGTGTATTAGTCACACATGGGGTTGTAGGTTCCACACTAACTATGATCTAGACTAGAGTTCTACCTTCTGGTCCTGACCCTGGAAATCATTTTTTCCTTTCATATGTTATACACAGGATTTACTCAATATTCTCCACAACTAGAAGATCCTCTAACTCTTGTTCATCACTCGCCAAGACCTCTCTGTGGGATATGACCCTCTTTTTGTTATTTATCTTGTATTAGTAAGGTATACCAGTGGGAATTGTTCCATATTTTTCCATTATCTTCTTTATCTGGTCTTCATTCATCATGATCAAGTCCATGGCCTCCTTATACTTCCCCTTATCCAACTCCCTCTCCATATCTCAGACTCCTATCAGTGCTTCCCCCCTCCCCCTATCTATGCAGGGAAGTTTATTTTTTTGATTCCATGGTCACCATGCCTTTGTCATATAATAAAATATTTATGGAAGTATATAGTGATTTGATGTAACTACCTCTGGGTCTCTTCAAAAAATCATTCTCTACAACAATGTACAATTTCACTGTATCAACTGCAAATTCAATGATAAAGCCTACAATAATATTGTCTAACCAAAAATCTACTATGAGTGTAAATTTATTATTGAATTGCTTCAACTATGCAATCTCCACAAGATGTCACTCTAGCTGTCTGATCTGATTCATAGCATGGTTGTCCTTCAACCTCCATAACCACTACTGCAACATATGAGGGAGTTCGCAGAAAAATACTTCATGCAATTCACTAAACACATATTTATCGATATATTTGCATGGTGTATATTTAGGGTTTCTATTGTCCTTTTGCGCAAACTCGAGTTCCTTTTTCCTTAATCATATTTCAATATCCTCCTTCTTTGGATTTCATGGCCTAAAGATTACCTTCTATGGTTTCATTCTTCATGCTATTCTTCAACATATCCCTTCCACTTGATTCTATGCAGTTCCAGTCGAAAAAAAAATATTTGTTGGACACTTAGGTTGACCCAGGTTCTAATCTCAATAGGTTTCCAAAAAAACCATCAAACTATTGTCCCTCCTTGTAAACGAGAAGGAAATGTTGCGCATAGAGTGTACAGTGCAATCTCACCCGAGATAGATTTATGGGGGAATGCAATACTCAAGTGTTTGCAGTCAAGGAAGGGATTGGGATTGGGACTGTATTCTGATCATTTTCCTCATGCATCAACATTATTATTTATTCATCTAAATCTAGTGTCCATTCATGCATCAAACTATTCATGCATGTGGTTTTAATATAAGTTAACCATTCATTCTTGATCTAATAAATAATATAACAAAAAAACAACCCTTCAGACACATTGACACAATAGATTTACCGTGGTTCACCCCCTTGGGGCTACACCCACAAATATCTATCTCTTCTACTCTTTTATTCATTGTTCTACAAAATATGCATTGCACACATTACATTATTCAAGTTTACAATAAAAAAGTAGGGTAAGTACCCTCCATGAGGTGGAATAGACCACACCACACTCCACAGCCTGTCATCTAACCCTTAAAACTAGACTACTAAGACTAATCAACCAATGACCAACTGGCCAACAAAACAACAAACAAACTCTAATATACCTCCTAGGATTTACATTCTTCTAAAAAAATCTAACCCTAACATGGCTAGGTTTGTTTACATGCGCACCACGCTTCTTTTCCTCCATCTCTCGCACACTGCTTTTCCTTATTTTTTTGCATGCTTCTTTTCCTTATTTTTATGCATGCTTATTTTCCGCCACATATGGTGTGTGCTACAAAAATATGCCTATCTTTCCAAAAATAGGCCTTATCCCAAAATAGACTTTTCTCCCAAAATAGGCCTATGCCCAAAATAGGCCTACGCCAATAGCATGTACCAAACCATCAATCTGTACCATACCAAGCATCAAACCTATACCACAAAAAGTGCATCAACCATGCACCAACACATGTACCAAACCTTGCATAAACCATGCACCATAACTATGCCAAACCGTGCATCAACCATGTACATGAACAATGTACATCAAAACTTGTACCATACCACTTATCAACCATGTACTACACCAAGTACATCAACCATAAACACCATACCATGTATGATACCATGTGCCAACCATGCACATCAATCATGTATATCATCACTAGTACCATACCATGTGCCAACCATGCACATCAACCATGTACATTAACCATGTACATCAACACCATGCCATATACGATACCATGTGCCAACCATGCACATAAATCATGTATATCAACACTAGTACCATACCATGGGCCAACCATGCACATCAACCATGTACATCAACACCATACCATGTACTAATCATATACCATATCATGCCATACATCATATACCAATAAACTAAGAAATGCACCAAAAATGTATCTCACCTAGTAGACCTCAACCAACATGTACCGTGCATCCAATGTTGTGCCTAAAGTCATAAAACAAATCTCACAAAGACATACCTCAAGCATGCTCCTCAATATCACCAAGATGCAACCTCATACCACAATATACCAATCCTCAAGTATCAACCATACCATTTAACCAAAACATACACCAAGATAGCCAATAATGCTTCTAACCATAAAATCATACTGTCATCACCATGCATGTAGCATAACATCATAACCATTACCCTTAAAACTTAACTCTAATCATGTAGCTGACCTATTATATTGTAAACTGACTAATAAATTATTTCATAGTCTTTAGCAACCAGGTACCAACATCTCTTCTCACCCTTTCACAAGCTCTTCATATATCTGTGACTTCCTTTACTACTACTTGTAGATATCCACTCTTTTCTCCACTGTAGACTATGTACATCCACACCCTTATGAACTACAACTCATAAATTCCTTAGAAAATACGGTTACTCACAGTTTCATCAACTCCGATACTTTCACCTTCGACCTTCCTTCATAAATTCAAAATTGATGTTAGATTTATCCTAATATTTTCCAATAAAAAGATAACCATAACATTCAAAATTTAGATATTCAATGTAAGTGTGTGTGTCCTTATGAGAGACTCCTTGAGATGTTTATATAATTTTTTATTGTAACCTCTCTCCTTAATTTAGGTATTTCTTGTTACAACCACTTTACCCTTTGACTAAGACTTGTAACCAACTAGGGGCTTCTTGACCACTCTTTGGGGATTCCAACTTTACAAGGCCATATCTCCCTAACCATGAGGAACCAAGTGGCATTCCACATATCACCTAAAATTACATGATGAGTACTATCCATATATGAGTATATTACTTGCATTTGAAATGTCCTTCATGTCCATATTCCTCAACAAAATTGAGTTTCTATAACCACACCTCTAAGGATTCATGTAAAATTCATCAAATGTATCCATCACATATGATGACATTAACTAACTCACAATAAATCTCGATCATACAAATGATAACCAACTATCCAATGATCTCATCCACATCTCTAGGGCTTATAAAATTCTCCAAGGTTTGACATCAATATATAAGGGTCGATATCAATCTCCAAGATTACTCTCTAAGGGTCAACATCAATGACAACCAATTGTCCAACAACATCTTCTTGCCTAGATCCCATGAGGTTTGATGGCATAAGATTCAAATATATAGATTGATAATTGGATTTATCCATAAGTTTATCCATCCCTTGGCCTTTTACCAACGTAGTGGTTTTTATCTCCAAATCATACTCCTTCATCTTGGCAATCAATTTTCCTCTTTTCCCCTCACTGTCAGGTTGTGTGAGAATATCCTTAATAGCACTGTTAGGCACATAGGAGAAAATTTTGGAGTGCAATATATAGTCTATGAAGGATTTCAATGATTTAACTAGGGCATATACTTGTTCTTCCATCTTACTATATCTTAATTCAACATCTCTCAAAGCTTTGCTGAAGAAGGATATAGGTTGATCCTAAATTTCATTTTTTTTCTGTAGTAAGAAGGTAGCTATGGTGTGTTCGGAAGCAAAAAAAAACACAAAAAATCCCTTATAATAATTTGGGTTGGCTAAGACTGGTGATTTTCCCAAGGATTCTTTTATTTTTCGAAAGGATTCTCTAGCTTCATGGGTCTAATTTATTTCATGATTATTCTTTAACATGTTAGTGATGTTCCTGACAATATCAACAACATTGGGAAAAAAACTTCTCAGGAAGTTGATTCTTCCTAGGAAGACTTGCACCTCCTTTCTATATATGGGTATAGAAATATTCTTTATTGCTTCTACCCTCTCTAGATATTTTGTCCCCCCTCTTTAGAAACTATTGCTTCTACCCTCTCTAGATCTTTTGTCCCCCCTCTTTAGAAACTATATGGACCAAAAGTGTTTCTTTAGTAATGGAAAAGTAATATTTTTTTCATATTCAAGGATAATCCAAACCTTCTGTATTTCACAAAAATCTACTTCAAATGTTTTATGTGTTCCTCATATATCTTGGAAAAAACAATCATGTCATCCACATTTATGACAATGAATATATATTTTTCTCCTACGAAGGAAATATCCATGGCTCGTTGAAATGTATATTGTGCATTTATCAATCCAAAGGGAATTTGATCATACGTGAAAGTTCCATCTGGGATGGTGAAAGTTGAATTTGACTCGTCATCAGGATGCATTGCTACATGATTATATCATGAGAAACCATCCATCATGAAATTTGTTTTTTTCTCCCACCACTTTCTGAATTATATGTTCCATTTTGGGAAAAGGATATTTATCTTTTAGTGAGGATTTATTCATGTTTCTAAAGTCCACGCATAGCCTTATATCTCTACTCTTCTTCCTAACTGGGACCAAATTAGCTACCCATTCAGAATACATACTAGGAATCATGATTTCAGCTTCGAGTAACTTCGTCACCTCTTTTTGGATAGTTGGTAGCAACAAGGGATTGAATTGTCTTAGCTTCTTCCTAAAAGTCTTAGTGCCTTGCTTGAGTGGTATCTTTTTTTTGTATAATTTTAGTATCATATGTTTTTAGGTATTCATATTTCCAAGAAAATACGACTACATATTCCTTAAAAAAATGTAGGTATGAAGCCTTGTACTTGGAGGATATTTATTTGGATAGTATTATGAATTTTGGTTCCCTCTTTGTCCCAATGTTGCATTCTTCATATTTCTCATCTTTGAGAATGACTATAGGCTTTATGGGAACATCATTTCTATCAAAACGTTGTTCCAGGGAGGCTATTATTTTGGGGATAAAATTATTCTTCAGTTGGAGGATTTTGTGACAATCCATGTATTCATTAATATCATAAGTCTTTTTCATCTCTACTTCAGCCACAACTTCCCCTTTTTATTCATCATCTGAATATACATATTTGTTGGAAAATTCATATATGACTTCCAAGAATCTTTTGATATATTGATCATCTTCAAAGAATTTTCAATACTTTATATTATCATGGATGGAAGGTCTATATCGCATCCCAATCTCATATCTCATCTAAAGATTGGCAGGGGCCTTGAAAGTACTAGCTGCTACTACTAAGGAGTTATCTTGCTAATTAAATTCTCTTGAGAGAGAAACAATATTAAAAGCTTTGTAAAAATTATCAATTAAATACCATTCTTCATTTCTATAGGCTTTCATCCTGGGGTGTCTTGTATGATAGACACCTTTGATTTGTTGAACCACGACCTCAAAATATCCAAAGGCTACCAAATCAACAATATACATCTTATTTGTTTCTTCCAAACAAAAAATTAGGGATTCATATTCAACTACATTATTATTATCTTGAAATTCCAACTTCTAGGACAAATAAATTTCTTATTTTGGGGGGGAAATAAGGACTATTCCAACTCCTACTCCATCCTTTGAATATTCTCCATCGAATGTTATTGTCTATATACCCTGTGTCTCTTTGGAAATTCTTAGAAAAGGACTTATCTGAGCCAAGGATCCTTTATATTCTTCATTTACCGGGAGGATGAAACAACATAGTTTTTCATCAAAAACATATATAGGGTGATTTATAGAGTTGTTTTGGTCCCTAACTACATATGTAAACTTTTTTTCTCTATATAATATTCTATTTTCTCCTCTAAAAACTGGTATGGTGGCATAGGTCATATCCATTTGCATTGTACCTCCTAGATTTCTATCCCAAGTTTTGGATAGTAGCATCCCATAGTTTGAAGGTACATCAGATACCACTACATCCATCGTAATGATCTTAAAATAAAGTTGATCCTAAGTAACTACCACATATTTAATCATTCCATCACACTTCACTTTCCCGATGTCAAAAGAGTAGAGTTCATGGTAAGGCCTGGTTATTTCTAACCCCAAATTCTCCATTACCACTTTTGGCATGAGGTTATGAGATGCAATAGAGTCGAGCATACACTTTGTAGCATCTTATCATGAATATTCAAGGTCAAATAGAAGGGTGAACATGATTCCTCTTTATCATCTATATGAGGACCAAATACTATTGTAGGAGATTGATCTTGTAAATTCACAGTGTTAGGTGGACTCGTTAGGATTTTCCCTTGTATAATTTTTTTAATCTTCTTGTGGTATGAGGGGTTTTTATCCAATTCAACCAATGGGAATGAGATATTGATTTTGGAAAGTTCTTTCTCAAAATTGAAGGGTGAAACTAACTCCTCAAAATACTTCACCTCTTTTTCTTCTTTTAAGGTTTCACCAACTTCTTTAATCTTGATAGTATTTTTTAGTTTTTTGAATTTATCCATAGAAAGACTTAAGCTCAAATTATTAGGATGTGGCTGAATATCCTAGTTAACAAATTTATACCTAGGCATGAGATCATACTTCCTATGCATTTCTTCCTGTAATGAATTAGAAAACATTCTATACTGAGTAGAGAACAATGCTTCTTCACTGGATTCATTTTTAATGGTTGGCCCCTTGACACTGAGAGAGTATTCATAATCATTTTTAGTTAGGTGCACATTATTATTTTCCTCCTACAAAAGGTGTATGTCCTCTGGATTTTCAATGTATCTTTCATCTATTTCTTCCTCTACCAGGTTATTCTAATCATTAGGGTGGACAATAGGCTAAATGGGTTTCTCATCATTTCTTCTTTCTCTCCTCATGAGTTGATAATTAAAAGGCCTCCAAAATAGGTTAGGGTTACTTACACCTCCATCTTGAGGAAATTTATTAACATTACCATTCTCCATTTAAAATATAGACATCTTTTTTGTCGAATTTTGTATCAGTCTAAACATTCCATCCATTTTAGCTTCATTAGCATCTTTGGATGGGTTCAAAGGGTCACAATCTTCTCTGGTATTTTTATCATCTACTTTATCATATATTTGTTTCATTTTTTTCGATCCAATCATATTTCCCTCTATGTCTATTGCATCAGCTTGCATTATCAACAAGCTATGAGATCTCCTTCCCCTTAATTCCATGGGAAAATATGCATCAAAAGCCCCAACACATGTGACCTTGGTTTCTTGTTGCAAGGGATTTAGTGCTCTTCGGATCTTGTTGTAAAGCTTATTAAACCTTCTATTAAAATTAACAACAAACTCATTTTCTTTCTTCTTAAGGGAGACAAATTCAATTAAGTAGTACAATATTTCTCTCTTCTCCCCCCATTGTTTCATAAATGAAGACTCGAGATCCTTACTACAAATAGAGGTAGTGGAGAGTTCCTTGAACCATTTCTGAACATCACCCTCTAGGGTTTGAAAACAAACCTCATGAATACAACGTCCTTCTCCAATTACAAGTTATCAATGAAATCCCATAAGGTGACTGGATGTTCTTCAATAGAAAGGGATGGCTCACCATTGTATTTGGTTAACAATTTTAGGTAGTTTTCAGGTAGGTCATGGACGTGAGAAGGTAGATTTAGAGGGTCGAATCAGGCCATGAACCAGGGGTTTAAAGGTGGCACGTGAAGGGGGGGGGGTTCATTTCCCCCATCTCTTCCTCCTCCTAGATTATCCATAAGTTTATGAAAGACAATGCTATGGGCCTCGACAGACAGAGGGCTAATAGGGATTTTCAGAAAGGGTTTAAAGGAGGAGCTAACCTCTTGGTGAAATTGTAAAGGAGAATTCCACATATATATTAAGGGTTCAGGAGGTAGCTTAGAAGAATAAATAGAATCATTATATATATCAACAACCTATAAAAATTATCTACCTGTATGAAAAACATAATGAGAAGCTCCCAAATTAGGGTTCCCTGGAGGCAAAGATATTTGACGTTCTCTAAGGTTTCTCTAGGTAATGATATTCTTGGGGTATGAGTATACTAAAGTATGCTCAGGATCTGGGTTGCTTCTAGTATTCCTTCTAGTATATCCCAAATCTTCTTCTTATGGAGTCACCAGGTGAAAACAACTTAACAGTTAGGTGTTCAGAACTCGTTCACCTATGAGTACTAGATCTGAAATGTCACATCCCATGGAAAAATACCTTCAAATTTTATTCCTCGACAATGACACCATTTCTGATTTTATCCCTCCAGATGTTCCAGGATGTAAATGGAATGATGTTGAGGCACCCTAGTGGATAAGACCAAGAATGGATATTAAATCCATGTTGATTTTCAACAGAAATTTATGCAAATTGTTTTGGGAATTCTCTACCTCTCCCTCTCTCTCTCTCTCATGCCTCAAACAATACTAGAAACAAGATCAATACATTCTACTTGAATAGAAATATGTCCACGAGTGTTTCATACAATTTGATTTTAGTTTGAGAAGGGGGTGAATTTGGAAGAAATACAAGACAAATGTGTGAGGCATCTTTAAGGTGAATCTCACAGCCTATGGATAGAATAACATGCTGAGCAATTAAAAATTCAACAATTTTTAATCATATCTCAAATCGTTAAAAAATTCATCAAACAGTAAACATTTTTGTATATCTAAATCCATGGAGGTACCCTCTGTACATCATTAAACATATGAAAAAATGACATGAAGTGGTCATACATTGAGAGGAAATCACTTCAACATAATAAGATAAACAACATGAAGTCACACTATACATGTGTTGGCACATGAGTAGACCCATGGTTCAACACTTCAACAACACACCAACCAAACCCTAACTACCGACCCTTTTGACAACACCTGCGAAGTAGGAGAAGTCTCACTCGAGGTAGAAGTAAGGGGATTACAGGACGTAGGTGTCCATAACCAACCTGGGACACAGATCTGTGATAAAAACACTTCGTAGAGTATTCTAGCAACACTAAGAAGGTGATATGCATTAGTTCATTAGATTTAATATCATCGCAGAACATACCCTAATAGATATTTGCGCAGTACATCAAAGATCAAGAATTTCAACCACTTAGCACATATCATTAGGTTAGATCTAGAATTCATTCATCATTAACACAAGTAAGCACTAAGCATCAACAGATCTATCTATCATACATAATAATAAAATCATTGAGCAAATTCATAACATCAACAACATAGCACAAAGAAAACCAAAGACACAAGATATACGTGGTTCACCCTAGTGTGGGGCTATGTCCACCAAATTCTTCATATTCTTTATTATTATTCAATGTCTTACATCTAGAGACTCCTGTGCACCGAGCCACAGAGTCAAACTTCACATAGGACAAGAGATCTGTGCACTGAACACTAGATCCTCCTTCCAAAACTAGGTTTAGGAATAGAGCTGACTTTGCTATCGAGCACAAAGCCTTACATACACATTATGTTGCAAAAAGAAACTTAGAACTACTTGCACTTAGCCACTTCCTACTACTCTTCTACAATACATTCTTATTTATACTTTTACAATCCCTTAAAATAATGCCTAATCATGGGTAAACCCCATGGTTAGACATCCCATAACCCAATAAAAAACCCTAAAGAAACCCTTACAAAGCCCGCAAAATAAGTGAGATCTGCGATGCTAGCTCTTCCTGGGTTCTCCTTTCTCGACCAATGTGTCGAAGTCCAAAAAGTGGTCAAAACTAACCAAGGTTTCCTCAAAACTTGGTCAAGGGACAATAGGCCCCCAACACTCACCTGTGACTCGTCCCGAGTCGCTTAGGTCTGGGAAATGTTTCTTCAAAGGCATCGATCTTCACTCGAGATGCCTCAACTTGATGCTTTGCCTAAGATTCTTGCTCAACGATCTCCTAGATCATATTCTTTGTAACAAACCCTTCCAGGAGTTGTTCCACTTTTGCAACCACTTGTTCCAATTGTGAGCCTTGTCCATCAATCTCTTCAAACAACTTGTAGGCTTTGTCTTGCATAGGTTGTAGCTTCTGTGTGAATTCCATTACCCTAATCTGGATGGCAGTTGTTATAACCCTAAATTTCACCACACATGTTTACCTGGCATTAGGCCAACTCATTTCCCTTCATTGCCAAAACATCTGCTGAGAAACCTCTTTGAAAATCCTCTTAGGTAAAGGAAAACGTGCCCTAACCCACTACTGCACGCGTTTGAATGCTAGCAGGCCTTCTACAGCCCGCATTTACCTAACAAAGCACAAAAACAGGAAAGTTTCCGACGGGACAAAAAGCTATGGGTCATTTAACTGAAACTCTCATCCATGCATGGCCGAGAGTTCATCCAAAACCCTAGCTCCTTCTAGCCTATGAAAGAAGGGGTAGGGGTACTATTTGGAAGAGGAAAATTATAGCGAAGAAACTCTGCCCATTTGCTGAATCAATTTGTCCCAACCCTTTAGCCTTTCCTCAAGCCTAAGGAGAATTAACGCAAAGCAGTTGGAGGACAAAAGAAGAGGAGGAGCCCAGGATCAAGATCAAGGAGCGGTGGCCGGTCTCTATTATCATTGTAAGTTGATTCATCTTGAGACTAATAAAACAATACTTTTCCCATCCCAATGCATGAGTTATATGTGGATTGTGTAATTTATGCTTAATTTTTAACCCTCAAGTAGAAAAGTAGCATGCATGCGTAGTGTTTTGTCTTGATTGCAGGTTAACTTTGGAAGGAGCCACACAAGCAAGCAGTCAAGAGCACAATGGAGGATCTACACCAAACATCAGTAAAAAGGTTAGTAGTTCCTTTCCATGTATGTATCATGAAAAAGGGTTTAAATTTTGGGTGGTAGGTTAAAAGGTCATTTCTTTAAGGTCAAAATTTGCATGCAAGCCTAGCCCTAGCTTGTTAGT
>JASDQU010099717.1:36982-106069 GCA_032191745.1 Picea mariana | reverse complement strand
CTACACCAAACATAAGTAAAAAGGTTAGTAGTTCCTTTCCATGTATGTATCATGAAAAAGGGTTTAAATTTTGGGTGGTAGGTTAAAAGGTCATTTCTTTAAGGTCAAAATTTGCATGCAAGCCTAGCCCTAGCTTGTTAGTCCGTAGGGTATTATTTCCCAACAACAGAATTGGCGACTCCACTGGGGAGATTTACTCTTTAGGGTTTCTTGATTTGATTGAGTTTTTGGGTAGTTTAAGAGATTAGATTTTCTGTTTCTTTGCCTGTCTTTTTTCTGTAAGGCCTGAGCTAGCAGGGAACCTGGTTCTTTATACCAGTTTTCCTTAACTGTTGATTGACGACAATTTTTGAGACATACAGAGGTACACGCGGCCTGCAGAAGGCCTGCATGCGTGTGCCCGCGCCCTAACCTTCTATAGCCCACGTTTGAACGCTTGCTGCAGAGGTTTCAGTAGCGTGTAGGAGTCAGAGAGCTTGAGAGGCAGTCCTCCTCTTCCTCGTCAGAATTTTACATTCTCAGGGGGCTTTCTGGATCCTATCTGAGTCTTGCTGGTTCACAGTCTTGTCTCAGTTTTCTTTATTGCGTATTGTTAGTCTTTGAAATTATTTTTCTTTTCTGTTAAGAAGAAGAATCCAAGCCTTCAGGAGACCCTGGTTATCAATATCAGAGGTCTTCTCTTGGTTTGGGCTGCCTGTGTTGTTTTTATCTTAGAATTGATACATATACGTGGCCTGTGAAAGTCCAGCCTGTGGGTACACACACCCTGTTGTAGCTCAGTATGCATTTGCACGCGTGTTGTTTCAGTGACAGAGGCGTGCTTTGACATGTTGCTTTTCCATCAGGGTGGGGCAGTCATCCCCTCCTGTGGTGAGAAGTGTTCCTCTCAGGTGTTTGAGTCTAGGGTTGCACAGTCAGTAGGTTAGGGCCTCTTACCCTTACCCTGCTTTTTCTTAGTTGATATTTGATAGAAAAGATTAAAAAAAAATTAAAAATAAAAATAAAAATTGTTTCATGGTTTTTAGACAAGCGTAAGAGTATGTGCTTTCTTGATTGTCATTGTGTATCTTTGCTCTGATTCCTTATGATCTGTTCTTTAATCCAGAATCTTGTTTTGTTTTATTGGTTTTTTGCTTGTCGACATTTTCCCTTTGTTGCTTCATTTAACACTTAAATAAATAAAAAACATATATTTCGTTTTCATTTTCTTCTTTGTTTGAAGATTGTTTTTTTGCATCAATAGCTAGGAAGAAGTCTTTTGTTTATAAGTTTTTGCAGTGCATTTAGAGCATAAGTAGCTCGTAGTCGAGCGAAATTCCTTTATGTTTGCTGCATGAAATCTTAGAAAAATTGAAAAGAAAAGAAGTCTTTCTTGTGTGAAAAGTTGTTGATTTTTGCATTTAGTAAAAGCATTTTGTTTCCATCTTTTTTCATTTGTTTTTGCTTTGAGTATTTACACATCATCAGTTTCACCTTCATACCCGTGACGTAAAAAATCCCATAAAAGCAATGCTAATTTAAAATCTATTAGACTTTTTGTTTGTAGGGTTCACAAACTAGTTCAGGACTAGGGCCTTGGATTAGGTTGGAGAGGAAACTCTCCAAGGCCATTCAAAACAAACATTGGAGTCTGTGATAGGGAGTGTAGAAGTTCAGTTGCGTGGAAGTTATCCGGGACCCCCCTCTAACACAGGGGATAAACATGAGGTCGCGTAAGGAAAGGTAGCGGAGATAACTCCTCCAAAGCCAGATCGAGCGTAGTGGAGAACACATATCGAGGGCTTGTTTTGGGATTCTATCTTTTGCATTTGCCATGGGGCTTCGTGGGTCTCGAATCCATTCAAGGTCCTCAGTTGTCTTCCAGACCATTTTCTCTCGATACCCTTGATAGGTTTTAGGCTTGATACCCTGCTCATTATGGTCTACCCGACTGCCGACTGTACCCACCTGGTGACTGTTCGCGTGCTGGAAAACTAGTTGCCAATCTTTTTTAGGGACATACATAGGTGACTGTGGGGGTATACCATAGTACCTAGGACAGACATTGGGCCATGCTTTGCAGAGTATGCCCGGAGGGTGCTTCCATTTTCGATTTGCACTTGCACCGGTAAGTTGCTCTAGTGTTGGTTGTTGTGATTGTTCTTCAAAATAGTTAGTGATTGCTTGTCTTATCTCTTAGGGGCTTCTTTTTTAGTGTGTGTTATTGTTTGAACGTGTAGAATACCTTTGCGTGAATTGGATCTTCTTACACAGTGGAGGATCCTGAGCTCTGCCAGTGACAAAGGCTTCAGGGCCTGCCACCGGTTATACTGGAGCCACCCCCACCACCGCTGAGGCAGAAGCTAGACCAACAAGGGTCTTTCAAAGCAACCAGGTTACAACCCATTGTGCCCAAACAACTCAAGGAGGAATCAATCATCAATCTTGGTTCAATTGAAACCCCAAACACTGATATCTGGACACCGGTTATTGTACCAGTCCAATTTACCAAACTCCTATCAGTACGTCACACAGCTATGGAAACAAACACTGTTACTTCCTCTGGGAATTCTTCCATTCCCATCATCGTTGCTACCATAGGAGAAGCATCTCCTAACTTGTCGTTGTCGGCGGTCTGGGCCACCATGGTCTCGGTCGCAACTACGTCACACAGTGGACCGACCCCATCTATCGTGGTGGCCACAAATCCCTTTACACCTAGTGCGATAGGCTCTCCGTTTGCATACGGTATACCTAGTTCAAGCACAAGTCCTGCACTCACTCACTCCACTTTACAAACATTGGGTCTAGGGGTAGGGAGCTCTACTGCTCCTCTGCAAGGTCAACTTGGGGGCATTCCCGTCGCTTTTAATGCCTTTCCTTATGCTGGAGGTCATATCTCTCCTTCGTCCCCTTCGCTTGGTGGTCCACATCAGCAGTCTGCCGGGCAGCCTGCACACACGAGTTCATTTGGAGCCGGGAGTCAAGGAACGCCTGCGCAAACTATGTCAGTTGGTTTGTTACCATTTGTTTGCAACGGGATATTTGGTAACAACACTTTCACATCCACTGCTTTCCCATCTAGGGGCACTCCCATTTTTGGACAGTCTACTCCGACGCAGGGTACTATTCCTGCGCCGGGGGCACATATAGCAGGACTTTGGAACTCAGGGCAAGGATCCATTCCCTCCTCGGGAATGTCGTTTTGGGGTAATTCTTTCCACAATCAATGGAACCCTGGACAGATTTCCATGCCTCTCCCATCAGGACCGGCATGGGGTAATCCTTGCCAAAGTCTGTCACACACGATGAATGCCCAACATCCTATGTCCTTTATGGGGAACCAGCCAATGATGTCTCCACAGATGAAAAATCCTTATGCTGGTTAGGGCCATGGTTTCTACCAGAACCCGGGCCAGCAGCCAAAATTTTCCTGGCAACCTGGTGCCAGTCCAACTCCAGGACAATTTTTCCCAGGCTATCAGCAGCAACCCAAACTACCATTCCTGGCGATGTTACACTTGCTGATTTGACGAGGTTGTTAAATGATCCTATCTGTCACGATCCACATTGGCCTCCTATGCCAACAAAGTTGCCTTCAGACATTCCAAATTTCGAGGCCAAGCCTAACGAAGATCCAGGTGATCACATGGCTACTTTCCATCTTTGGTGTTCATCTAACTCATTGAAAGATGACTCCGTCTAGTTGCGATTGTTTCAACGCACTCTTATCGGGAGTGCTGTGAAATGGTACATCGAGCTTGATCGCTCACGATGTTCTTCTTTTGGCAAACTGGCGATGGCCTTCCTTAACCATTTCCAGTTACCTGTGAGATACGACACTGGCACAGAGCTGCTTGCCAATTTCGAACAAACAACAGCGGACCATATCTCTGATCATATCCGAGAGTGGAAACGTCGAAAGAGTCTAATCAAAGTACTAGTCCCACCAGCATTCCTGCTTGATTGGTTCCTTAAGTATTTAGTCCCACAATTATCCAAAGACGTCGCGACTTTAGGATTTTTCTCCGAAGAAGATGCCATCATGAGGGCTCAATAGTTTGAGCTCATCTATTCTCAGTCTGGTTTATTATATAACATCCTGCCGGATGCACCACTATCAATACTGGATAAAACTAGATAGAGAGCTGGACCACATGCCGATGGTATTGTTGGCTCAGCACAAACCAAGCCCACTGAGAAATTGACAAAACAATTGAAACAGTTATCTATCTAACACTCAGCGGCTAGCCAAACTACTGCTTTGGTTGCTCCTCCTACCCAAACATCGGAAGCACACTCTGTGTAGACGACTAACCCAAAGGCCACCCAGCAGCCTGAAGGGAAGAAAAAACAACGTAAAAAAGGTAAGGGGGAGAAAAAACCCACTGATAATGCTGGCGAGGGCACCACGAAAAAGAGGAAGGTGAGGTATCTGTGCAACTTATGTGAAGAAGATGACCCGACCCACCTATGTCCTCGACTTGCAGAGGCCCAGAAGTTTGTCACACAACAACAACAAGCCGTGTTGACTAATCCCTTTCAGCATGGGCAAAATTTAACTCAAGCCTCTACAAGTGCCGAAGGAGGCAACCAAGAAACCTTCCCTCCTCCAAACAACTCCTCATCCGTGAATGTATATATGGTTAGGGGTGATGCTTTAATAACGACTAGAGCGCGTGACTATAGTAAACCAAGCGCCTCTGAGAAGGGAAAAGAAGCTGAAATCCCATCTCTTCCTCTACAGATCGAGAAGACGTTGGGTGAAATAATGACACGCATCCCAAAGGGTGCATTTAAGAAAGCTTCTCACAACCCAAACACAAGGGCCACTTAGAATTACTCTGTGGTGGAAGATTTATCACAAACCCCTTATGCGATGTCTGCTTTGGAGGTCCTCCAAAGCTGCCCTTCTTAGAGGAGAGCCTTGTTAACTGCTTTAGGCTCTACTAAGACATGTAACCTACATACCATCATGTTAGATACGACTGACTTAAAACCTTGTTTGCCTTACCACGTCGCGTTTCAGATAGTAGTGGCTCATCCCACGAAAATGTTTACACGCAATATATTTCGCATGGTGGTCGACGAGGGCACCTCGATGTGTGTTATGTCGTTAGCATGTTGGAAGGCCATTGGCCAGCCCACTTTGTCTCCGTCACCTACTCTCCTTACTACGTTCGACGATCATTCTTTTCGACCGCATGGCATCGTTCCTTCTTTCCCTGTGCAGTTAGGAGGGAAGACCGTGTGCGTTGAAGTAGGGGTAGTCGATGATCCTCTCAACTATAATCTCTTGTTAGGCCAGAGTTGGACTTATGCTATGCAAGCTGTGGTTGCTACAGTTTTCCGAGTCTTGTTGTTTCCACACGAGGGTCGAATAGTGACCATTGATCAATTGTCCTTCTCTAGACCTGACCCAGCTTTGGGGGCATCCATGGTTCCCATGATTGATAATCCGTAGCCCGGTGTCGTTAACGTAGGAGTTGGTTTGTGCCCATCCTTGATGGGTACCTTCGATTACCCACCTCCTCATGACAATGTCAAGTTTATATCTAGTCACCACAAGGCTGAGATTTTTCACGTTTCGTCATTCCGCACGACTTATTTTGAGGATCCATGGATTCTTTCTTCCCCATCAGCTATGATGGATGAGACAGGGCACTCCGGCATGTCCATGCCCTTGTCAGCCACTGAAGTCGCGTACTCTTTCATCCAGCAAGCTTTAGCTAACCCCGATCTGACTCCCACACAAGAGTTGGATCCACTTCTAGAGCCTATTTCGGCTCAGGGTTCTTTTTCTACCACCAATTTGTTAGACTTAGTCTTGCCTTATGATGAAGTTGTAATCGAAGCAATGACTAGTCCGGACAAACCTTGGGAAGATCTTCATCATAGATCATATTTCCTCCCAGAGTTACGCCGAATTGAGGTAGGAGAATTCACTATCACCATGACAGGAGATCAGCCATGTCCTATTAACCTCTTAGCTACACAGGAAATTTATGCTGAGAGGAATATGGCGACTATCGCTGAAACCATACCTATCAATATCTCCCAAAACCCTGGCATCGTGGAGAATGTCTTCGTCGGAGCAGATTGCTCCCCCGAAGAGATTTAGATTTACACGGATCTTTTCAAAGAATTCCGCGACATTTTTTCTTGGTCTTACGAGGAAATGCCAGGTATCGATCCGAAAATAGTTGAACATGAAATCACAACGTATTCTGATGCCAAGCTTGTTCGACAAAAACTTCATCCAGTTAATCCTAGGAAAGCAGCAGCCATTAAGACAGAGGTTGAGAAATTTCTCAAGGCAGGGTTCATTTACCCTATCCATTTGACTCAATGGGTGTCAAACCCCGTGCCGGTTGATAAAAAACAAGGCACGATTCGTGTATGTACTGATTTTCGTGATTTGAACAAGGCATGTCCAAAAGATAATTATCCAACCCCATTCATCGACCATATCATTGATGAATGTGCTAGTTGTGAAGCCTTTTCGTTCATGGATGGTTTTTCGGGCTATAATCAAATCCGAATCAAACCTGAGGACCAACACAAAACGACATTCATTTGTCCGTGGGGTACATTCGCCTATCATAAAATGCCTTTTGGTCTCAAGAATGCTGGATCCACTTTCCAGCGGGCCATGTCTTTTGCGTTTCACGACCTCAAACATATAGTCGAGGCCTATCTAGATGATTTAGCATCATGCTCTCGCAAGTGAGAGGATCATCCTATGCACCTCCGACTCATCTTCGAACGCTGTCGCTACTTCAGGATTCAATTGAATCCCAACAAGTGAAGATTTTTCATCACGTTAGGATGTTTGTTAGGTTTCATCGTATCAACAACAGGGATCATGGTGGATCCTCTTAAGGTGGAGGCGATAATCCAGTTGCCCCCCCCATGCACAATCTTACAACTTCAAAGTCTTCAAGGCAAGGCGAACTTCTTACGACGCTTCATCGCCAACTATGTCGAAATCACCAAGGGCTTTATGCGTTTACTTAAGAAATATGTTCCCTTTTTTTGGGACGAAATTGCTCAACGCTCTTTCGATGCATTAAAATGCGCCCTCACAACCGCACCTCTGCTACGGCCACCTAATTATAACAAAGATTTCTTATTATATCTAGCTGTCGCAGAGTCAACCATAGGCATGGTTTTAGCTCAAGAAGATGATTTGTTTTCAGAATATGTGATCTATTACCTGAGATGAGGCCTCGTAGGACTGGAACTTAATTAATCCCATCTCGAAAAACTTGCATTGGCAGTAGTTCATGTTGTTCAACGGTTCCGTCACTATGTTCTGTTTTGCAAGACCACCGTCATTGCTGTCGTGAATCCATTCTAGTATATGTTGACACGACGAGTTATCGGCGGTAAAATCAGTATATGGATGGTCATCCTCCAAGAATTTGACTTAGACTTCATTTCAGAAAAGTCCAAGAAGTCATTGGTCTTCGCAGAACTTATTTCGGAGCTTCCGGTTGAGTCAGGTGATGTTGTGCCTGAGGAATCGCCTATCCGGGGAAATATGTTTTTGATTGAGTCTTCATACCCCTGGTACGGAGATATACTAATCTATCTCCAGACTTTGAAGTGCCCCACCTCTTCTTCTCATGACGAGCGTCTGCAGATACACCATCAGGTTAAGAACTATCTCATACTCAATGATACGTTGTATCGGAGAGGTGTAAATTGCGTCTTGCGTCGATGTCTCACTCATGAGGAGGCCATCATAGTGCTCAACGATTGTCATACAGGAGCTTGTGGCAGTCACTTATCTGGGTTGGCAACAGCCCAAAATATTTTACGAGCAGGTTACTTCTGGCCCACACTTATCAAAGATTGTATCGAGTCAGTCAAGAAGTGCCATCCATGCCAAATCTTCTCTCGGAAGATGAAGGCACATCCAGCTCCTATGTTTCCTGTCATCACAGTTGGTCCCTTCACTAAGTGGGGGATTGATTACACTACATGTAACCCCCCATCAGCAAGGGGGCACCACTATATCATCGTAGCTATCGACTACTTCACGAAATGGGTCGAAGCTATGCCAACGTTTAAAGATGATGGAGAGACTGCAGCTCTCTTCTTATTCAACCAAATTATAGCAAGGTTTGGCATCCCGAGAGAGATTTTCACTGACCATGGAAGTTACTTTCAGAATCAAATGATGTCTGAATTAACATCAAAGCTTGGGTTACGGAAAGAACATTCATCACCTTACTACCCCCAAGCCAATGGGCAGGTGGAAGCTGTAAACAAAACTCTTAAAACAATTCTACAGCGAACTATCAACTCAGCCAAGTCAAACTGGCATTTGATGTTATACTCGGCATTATGGGCTTACCGAACATCAGTTAAGACTGCAACCGGTTTCTCACCTTTCCAACTCGTTTATGGGTTGGAGGCAGTCTTGCCCATCGAATGTCAAATACCATCTCTAAAATTGGCAGTACAATTATTGCCAGACACTTCTCCACTTGAAGAACGGTTAGTACACCTAGAGCAGCTTGATGAGCAGCGTCGTGATGCGGCCCTGGCCAACGAGGCTCATAAACATAAGGTTAAGTGTCAATATGATAGGTCCGTTCATCCTTGGATTTTTTCTGAGGGCGACCTTGTCCTGGTCTATGACCAAGACAAGGACCCCCTGGGGGCAGAAAAGTTTAAAACCATGTGGTTTGGACCCTTCATTATTAAAGAGGTGTTAAAAAAGGGCGCTTATTGTTTGGTCGATTTTGAAGGGAATTCTTTGGCGGAGCCTAGAAATGGGCTCTACCTCAAGAAGTATTACTCATAGAACAGTCACTGTGGGTAACTTTTTGTAACATATGTATAGTCTTTGTACTATTACTTTTTTAAGTTTCTTTTAAAATGTGTTATGGACATGTCATTGATGTTATCTTTCATCAATATGGCAGATGTCAAGTGAGTCTGAGTTGTTTGTTGGGTATGTGGATGGTGCTAGTCAACACACACGGAGGCTTGCCTCCACAGCTTGGTTAATCTTTACACCACAGGGTCAGTTGTTATCTTCTGGAGGTATATGCTTAGGTGACACCACGAACAATGTCACTGAGTATAGTGCAGTTATTGAGTTACTTCGTGATGCTTTTTCATTAGGTATCTCTCGTCTCCGGGTCTATCTAGACGCTCAACTGGTTGTGTCACAGCTAAATAGAATATACCAGGTACATGATCCAACTTTACATCGACGATTCCTTAGGGTATGTCTCTTGTAATACAGCTTTGATTATATCACATATTTTCATGTTCCTAGGAGTCTAAATCAAATCACAGATACTCTAGCTAATCACATTTTAGATTGGCATCTTGCTCACATATAAAAATATCATGAACATAAACATGTAAATACATTTTTGTACACATAATCCATAAGACACCAAAAGAGATAAAAAAACCATATATAAACATCATAAAATCCTTAGAGTACATAGATGGGTGCAAACGCCTCAAAAGTGGGAATAATAATGAGTCACTGGGCTTATGCCCTCAAAAAATATATATACATATCAGTGCTTGTGGCACATAAAGGTCTAAAAGTTTGCTTAGGGCTGATGGCCCTGTTATAATCATGTACAGCTTGGGCTAAATGCCTAAACAATTGGACCCATGTCCGAGGTGCCCCCACAACATGAGTCTGCATGGATGGCGACAGGTCCTCTATCTCTGCCATGGGAACTGTGCGAGTGAGCACAGTGAAGTTCCGCTCAACTCGCCTAATAACCCTCTCGGCCTCTTCTGCCAGGAGGTTTCCTGCTACTTCTTCTCCCCCAGCAGCTTCTGGCCGTGGGCGACGCCTATTCCGTGCATAGTCGACAGGTCGCACGGGTCCCACATCTCCATCCAATACAAAGTTCACCCATCAAAACCTCTGGTATACAAAAACATGATATATATATCAAAAAAGACATAAAAATTACATATGCAAACAAAAAAACTATATAGGTGGAGACTTACCCATCTCCCCTCGATCCTCACCAGGAGGCACTGGTATCGCTGGATCTCTAGAGAAGTCGATCCCCGCATATGGGTAGTCCTCTATAGCTGGGATCTGTCATGATAGCCAAGAAAAAAAGTCATCGTCGAAGGCCTCCACGGTCCTTCCACCACCCTGTCGCGGCAGTAACGCTGCCCATCTGCATAATGCAGGGAAAGTAGCTAGATGTCCTCGTACTGTCAGTCGAGGACTGAAACATGAAACTCTCTCGAAAAAGAATGAACACAGGATGGTCCCAAACCCGAAGTTCCTGTGTGTTCGTTGTCTACAAGTTGTCAACTGACTCTTCATGCACTCTAACAATGTCGTACTCCAATAAAAAATGTGTGCATTCATGCACTGGATCGCACAGTTCATATGTGCGCACGAAGCCTGATGCACAGCTGCTGAGCCGGTAATCTGCCCAATAAGTGATAGAATAGTCTGTAGGGTGAGGCTGGTAATCCTACTAATGGGTATCGAGGAATTCCTATGATTGGTCCCAGCCACACAATACTCTTCTATAAGCTTCGAGACTTTGCTCGGCCTCACAGGAAAAGTCTGAAAGTTGACTGGTTCCCCTCTCCTCGAGAGGCCAGTCAAAAAGTAAATATCCTCGGTTGTGGGCACCAAGGATTTCCCCTCTAGCATGAATGCCTCTGCATCATGGTGCCATTAATCAACCAGGGAATTCAGTAGCCTTGGTTATGCGTGCATGAACGGACATAAAAAGAATTTCACTAAACCACATTGTGTCAGCATGGCCACAATGTTTGGATCTGCAACCACTAACTCATTTGCGGCCTCGTGCTCCCTCTCCCTCCACTGAACATACATCCTGCCAACACAACAAAGAAAAAAAGGAGGTTCAATACTTTTAATTATGGTTTTTTCACCGTGCAGGGGGGGGGGGTACCCACGACCTATAGAGGCGACAGTCGTGGGTACCCGCAGGCAGGATTTTCTCTGCCCGCAAGTACCCATGGACTGTCCCTAGACAACCCGCGTTTGCCTAGGGTCGACCTTTTTGAGGTCGACGCCCACCCCCAAAATCAACTAAAATACTAAAAAGAAGTATTGAATAGCTAGGCTAGGGAGTTTGTACGTACTTGGTCCAAGCAGAAGTCCGTTTCGTCCACTGTAGCTCCCGGAATCACGATCTTTGGCAAAGGGGTTCTTTTGGCTCCAGAGTCAATTTCCAAATCAGCAATGGTGATAATGAGCTGCCAGCTTCTATTTATAGACTTTTTGGCCTCTTTTTGTCACTTTTTTGGGCCCCTTTATCATTTTCTTTATATCAAAAACCATTTCGAGTGATTCAAGAGTTATATAGGAGGGATTTGATCAGGTATTGGGACAATTTTTATTGAGTTTCGAAAAATAAAAATAAAAATATATTGACGGTCCATAATTTTTTTTTCAAAAATCAACTTGAGCATATAGGTTAAGATTCTACCCCAACGTTTGCATCTCGTTGCCTTTTTCTTATGCTATAGGATCGATCCCATCAGGTTGTGACACAAAACCATCATATCTGTTATAGAAGTGTCACCACTTGGTGGTAGAGCTTACCACAACATGGATGCCCTAGGTAGGTCCTGGTTGCATTATGGTGTCCATGCCGTTTTTAACAACACTGTAGGCTCATGAGTCTGTATAGTCTTTCCTGAATACAAGTTTGAGCCTCATTCGCATGGGTATTTTTCACTCTTTGTCTTACCCTTCGGACTCTCAAAACATAATGGGTCTCCTTTTAAGCCCTTTTCAGACCCTTTAAACATGAAAAGATTGCCGAGCGATCTTGTGATCTTTCACGCTCGTTAAATTGAAATTTGAAGTCACATCTGTCCGGCGGTAGTTTACCCCTTTTTTGGTCCGGACGGTCAACTATACGAACAAAGGTATACTCTATTGAATTCCCATTTCTTTAGAAGAGTATTCTCAGGTACAATTTTATTCCTCTTTCGGGCCTAAGGAACTAAATTTACGAAAAAGAAACCCCCCCCAGAGTCCATAATTAAGCTCTTTTCAGACTCCCTAAAATTGAAAAGATTGTTGAGTGACCTTATTCTTTCACACTCGTTAAATTGGTCCAGAAGAGTATTCCTGATGGAGTCCATAGTTAATCTTTTTTCAGACTCCTTAAAAGTGAAAAAATCACCGAGTGATCTTGTCCTTGTCACACTCGTTAAAATGGTTTTGAATTGACGTCTAATCGGTGCTAGTTTATCCCTTTTTCGAACCGACTAGACTATTAACGAAAAAGGTACCCCAATGGAGTTTTCTTTTATGCTTTTTCAGACTCTCTAAATATGAAAAACCACCGAGCTTCCCTTCTTTGGGCTCGTAAAACTTACATCGAAGGACGTTACCATTGTGTGTTCTATCAACYGCATTTGCATACCTTATCCATCAGCCTTGTGACAGCTTGCATCTGYATCTTAACACCTTTGGCCACTAGAGGAATTTTCCAGATTATCATTTCCCTAGAACATCAGTCTTGTCCTTGTGCCTCGAACTTGTATGTTTGCAGAACTCGTTCCTCCATTGTAACGTAATATTCCTTTATTCTTTTTCACAAATCACCAAAAAGAACAAAAAAATCAAATATACCCCAAAAGGAGGATGGGAAAAGTATTTTCTTTATTGGCATCATAATGAGTCGCCCTTGGATAAATCACATCTGTCTGTTTGATCATCAAACTATGGGATGTAGTACGACCTTAGGAAGATTTTTCTCGCTATATAGAGTTGTGTCCTCCACCATTTGGTTACTCTTCCAGACATATGGAGAGTTTGCGTTGCCTCCTGCTTCGTAGACTTATGGTTAACAGATATGTTTCCTGAGTCTTATCACTTGTCGTGCTATTGTCCAAGGGAAGTTTGTCACTGAGCCTGAGTCAGCCCCTCTGCAATATGTCTCTTGTCCGCATACCCGGCCATCCTGAACGTCCAATCAAGTCTTTGTTCAAAATCACTGAAGCCTTCAGTCCGATCATCAAGATTATCAAGTCCATAACTGACGAGTCGTCAAAGACCTCTGGGTAGTGCAGTCGTACACTCATATTACACTCCTACCCGAGTTTTAGAAGATTTTGAAGTTGTTTCTTGAGCTCTGAAGTACAGCCATCAGGCCAAATCAGCTTTTGGGAGATGGATACTTTACATGTTTATCTTTCTGATTTCGAGATGTAGCTCTGCTGTGTATTATTCGTGACCACTCTTTATAGTTATTTGACATGGATCTACAGTGTATTTGATTGGTAGCCATGGTTCTATTTTATCCCGAGCATGGGTATGCCCACCTTGGTGAGACATTTGTTATTTTGCAGATGGCACCTCCTGATTCCTGATTCTTGGGTCACTCATTCAGCATATCAGTACAGATTGGTAAAGAATTGGTAATGTATTTCAGCCATCAGATGCTCTGATGACCTCACACATTAGGGGGCATCTGTTATAACCCTAAATTGCACCACACATGTTTACCTGGCATCAGGCCAACTCATTTCCCTTCATTGCCAAAACATCTGCTGAGAAACCTCTTTGAAAATCCTCTTAGGTAAAGGAAAACGCACCCTAACCCACTACTACACGTGTTTGAAAGCTGGCAGGCCTTCTACAACCCGCGTTTACCTAACAAAGCACAAAAACAGGAAAGTTGCCGAAGGGACAAAAAGCTATGAGTCAGTTAACTAAAACTCCCGGCCATGCATGGCTGAGAGTTCGTCCAAAACCCTAGCTCCTTCTAGCCTATAAAAGAAGGGGTAGGGGTACTATTTGGAAGAGGAAAATTATAGCAAATAAACTTTGCTCATTTGCCGAATCAATTTGTCCCAACCCTTTAGCCTTTCCTCAAGCCTAAGGAGAATTAACGCAAAGCAGTTGGAGGAAAAAAGAAGAGGAAGAGCCCAGGATCAGGATCAAGGAGCGATGGCCGGTCTCTATTATCATTGTAAGTTGATTCATCTTGAGACTAATAAAAGAATACTTTTCCTATCCCAATGCATGAGTTATATGTGGATTGTGTAATTTATGCTTAATTTCTAACCCTCAAGTAGAAAAGTAGAATGCATGCATAGTGTTTTGTCTTGATTGCAGGTTAACTTTGGAAGGAGCCGCATGAGCAAGCAGTCAAGAGCGCAATGGAGGATCTACACCAAACATCAGTAAAAAGGTTAGTAGTTCCTTTCCATGTATGTATCATGAAAAAGGGTTTAAATTTTGGGTGGTAGGTTAAAAGGTCATTTCTTTAAGGTCAAAATCTGCATGCAAGCCTAGCCCTAGCTTGTTAGTCCGTAGGGTATTATTTCCCAACAACAACAGTAATCTATTTCTTCACTGCGCATTGTTCCTAAGATCTCTTCATTCTTTCAACTGTGGTGAATAGCTTCATCTTCACCTGCACGGAAAATGTCTTTTGTTGGGCCTCTTGTAACTACGCTTCCAGTTTTCTTAGCTCTGTATCTTCTGCGAGGCATTCATATGTTTGCACGCTTCTATCACTCAACTATTTTCATTCTGAGGTGAGGGCTTTGATCCTTCCTACTTTGTTCTTAGCAGCTTCCTCCCTCTAGTCACACCTCATGTGGGGTGCTCGGTATTGGTTGGATCTCCAACCCTGTTATCCTCGCTTGAAGCTATTGGATGGTCTCAGTGAGATTCACCACTTGAACCTCGATTGACTCATGTTCCTCCTGTGCCAAGCCTGGCACAGAGCGACATTCTTTATTCACTGCTTCTTTGACTATAGCCCGTTCTACGAGAAACTTCTTCTTTTCTCTCTATAGATGGTATTTTTCCTCCTCGATAATTGCCTACAACTCTTCTTTCTCATTTTCATAGGAGGTTATAGAGTACCACGCTACTTCTAATTTCTCTAAAACTTCTTCTTTCTCTTGTTTCAAGGATTTTGTATCCTTATCCTTCTCTTCTTGGACTTTCTGAAGTCGATCCTCTATCACATCTGCAAGTCTTATCAATTGGGATGGCTCATCCCCTAATTTTGCAATCTGTGACGCAGTAGGTGCCGCGCAGACCAAATGAATAGCTTGTTGTACTTCGTTCAATTCCTTTTCGATCCTTCCATATAGTTCATCCTGCTTCACTCCATATCTATGTAATATTTCCTCAAAAGCATCCTCTATGGCTCTATAGACCAAACTGATGTATTCCTCCATGAGTGTGGCCTCTAACTGGGGCTTACTAGAACACAACTTCTTTCTTGCAGAAGGTTTCTATGGAGAAACCTTCCTCTTGTTTGGCATTATTTTTTCAGTAGGGGGATATTTTGGTGGTGTATCTTTGCCTTCTCCTTTATTTTATCCTTCATCCCCTCCTCCTTGTCCATTTGATTCATCTCCTCCTCCTCCTAGCGAGCCAAAGCCATTTTCTTCAGAGGCGTTGTCCTCCTCATCGGTCTCTATATTCTTGACTTCTTCCTGCTTCTTCTTCTTCTTTGTCCCACTGGAATGTCCGAAATTCTTGACACGGGTGACCATGGGGATTCCTATGGTGTCAGTGTCAGAGAGTTCTTCATCAGTGATAGGTAAAAGGAACTCTTCTGACCACTCCTTGGTTCTTTCTTTTTCTTTTCTGTAGCTTCTTCCTCTGCTTTCTTCTGACTTGATCTCCCTCAATACAAGTCTTACCTAGTAATAGTGGGAAAGAGACGCTATCCCCAATAAACTTAATGACTTCAAATTCTTCTTCAGTCGATGTTCCATGAATAATAATAGGTACATTAGTAATTCTTCCACATAAGGCTATCATATTTACCTTAAAGAAGCCTATCCTTCCCAATGAAGGTACTATAGTAGGATTTCCCAAAGTTTCCTAAGTGTCTTCTATCATAATATTCACTTATGTTTCTTCATCTAAGACACAGTCTATGTCGAAGTATTTTATTCTTACACTTATGTGTTTTTTTACTTTCAATATCTCTGGTAAACTAACATCTTTGTGAACATCCATTGTTTCTTTCAACTGTAATAACATAGTCTGAGCTTTCTATGATTCTTTCTATTTATTATTCTTTAACATTCTCTTAGTCTCTTGACTTCCTTCATAGTTTTCTTGTCTCATGTTCATTCTTTCAACTTTAGCAATCATCCTTGGACAATCCTCAACCTCATGACCAATAGTTTTACAACAAAGACAGATATGACCTGTACCAGGGCATTCCTTAGTAGGATGTCTTGGCCTTCTGCAGTTATAACACAATGTGAATCCTCTTTTCCTCTTGTATGTTCCCCAACTTCTTTTGTACTACACACTAGGATCACGGTGTTGCACCTGCAATCTGCAAAAATTCTTTCTAGGTTCTTGCATCCACTTATTGGTCCAAAATATATTTCTATGCATAGGAATAACATATCTTTATTCATTTCTATTAGCCTTACTTAGATCAACTCTTTATTCCAACTACTCCCTAGCTTTTAGACTAGGACAAAATATATTAAACATACTTAAATTCATGCTTTTAAAACACAAATTTTCACTTATCTTACTCTTATCAAAGCACAAAGATTTACCACTTTTTAGATATTACCTCTTTTCTTTGGATATTTCTTAGCACAAAGCATTGCAATTCAAGTAGAGCATTCTGCACTTCAGCAGCAGATATACACACAAAGCTTCTCTTTTCTTTACTTCAGTTCCTAGGAATCACAGTTTCAGGTCTTGGCAATTGAATCATTTGTTGGCACAGGGGTAGACCCAGGGTTCAACGCTTCAACAACGCACCAACAAAACCCTAACTACCAGCCCTTTCGGCAACACCTGCGAAGTAGGAGAAGTCTCACTTGAGGTAGAATCAGGGGGGATTACAGGACACATATGTTTGTAACCAAGATGGGACACAGATATGTGATAACAACACTTGATGGAGTATTCTAGCAAAACTTAGAAGGTGATATGCATTAGTTCATTAACTTTAATAACATCACAGAACATACCCTAATAGAGATCGATGCAGTACATCAAAGATCAATCATTTCAATCACTTAGCACATATCATTAGGTTAGATATAGAATTCATTCATCATTAACACAAGTAAGCACTAAGCATGAATAGATCTATCTATCATACATAATAAGCAAAGCACTGGGAAAATTCATAACATCAACAACATAGCACAAAGAAAACCAAAGACACAAGATATACATGGTTCACCCCAGTGTGGGGCTATGTCCACCAACTGCTTTGTATTCTTTATTATTCTTCAATGTCTTACATCCAAAGACTCAATTGCACCGAGCCACAGAGTCAACCTTCTCATAGGACAAGAGATCTGTGCAATGAGAACCATATCCTCCTTCCAAAACTAGGTTTAGGCACAAAACTGACTTGCTATTGAGCACAGAGCCTTACATACACATTTTGTTGCACAAACAAACTCAGAACTACTTGCACTTAGCCACTTACTACTAATATTCTACAATACATTCTTACTTATACTTTTACAAACCCTTACAATAAGGCCTAATCATGGGTAAACCCCATGGGGAGACATCCCATAACCCATTACAAAAACCCTAAAGAACCCCTTACAAATCCCGCAAAATAAGTGAGATCCACGATCTCAGCTCCGCCTGGGCGCTCCTTTCTTGACCAATGTGTCGAAGTCCAAAAAGTGGTCAAACCTGACAAAGGTTTCCTCAAAACTTGGTTGAGGGCCAACAAAATGTTATAAAACTTGTTGCTTGAGATTTAATAATGGGGATATAATACAAGAAGCCATGAAATGAGAGGGATGGATTTTACAAGAGAACATACAAAAACAAGAATAGACTAAATCATAATACAGGGGATGAATTTATTGCAACCTACGATCCTGAAATTGGTATATGTCTGGGGGGTTTTGATCAGACAGCTCGAGTATAATATACTCTTTGTTGGAGCAAGAAATTTTTAGAGTTAAGAACAGGCAGAATGGACCAAAGGAAGCAACATGCGCTAGAAAAGAAGGAATACTAGTGCGAAAAAGCATGAAGGAAGAAACACGCCAGGAAAGAAGGAAGATCAATGCAAGGAACACACTCTCTGTCTCTCTCTTTCATAACTCTCATACCTCAAACAGTACTAGAAACAAGATCAATACATTCTACTTGAAGAGAAATATGTCGACGAGTGCTTTAGACAATTTGATTTTAGTTTGAAAAGGGGGTGAATTTTGAAGAAATACAAGATAAATGTGTGAGGTAGATTTAAGGTGAATCTCATAGCCTATGGACAGAATAACATGCTGAGCAATTAAAAATTCAACATTTTTTAATAATATATCAAATAGTTAAAAAACTCATCAAACAGTAAACATTTTCATATCTAAATCCATGGAGGTACCCTCAGTACATCATTAAATAGATGAAAAAATGACATGAAGTGGTCATACACTGAGAGGAAATCACTTAATCATAATAAGATAAACAACACACAGTCACACTATACATGTTATAACACTTGTTTCTCGATATTTAATAATGGGGATATAATACAAGAAGCCATGAAATGAGATGGATGAATTTTACAAGAGAACATACAAAAAGAAGCACAGACTAAAGCATAACACAGGGGATGAATCTCTTGCAACCTGCGATCTTGAAATTGGTATATGTCTAGGGGGTTTTGATTAGACAACTCGAGTATAAGATACTCTTTGATGGAGCAGGAAATTTTTGGAGGTAATCATAGTAAGTGAGGCAGAATGAACCAAAGGAAGCAGTGCATGCTATAAAAGAAGGAAGACCAGTGTGAAAAAGGGAACATGAAGCAATGCGCCAGGAAAGAAGGAAGATCAATGCAAGGAATGGTTGGATTGAAGACCAACCACACAAAAGACAATTATATAGTGGAAAATTGGAGTCCACTTAGAGTTAGGGTTTTTGAGTCATAATGTCAGGGTTTTTACCCATTTTGTAGTATAAATAGAATATGTATGAGGTATATAGAGGTATCTTTGGTGAAGTAAGTCGTTATCACTTTTGCATGAGCAAAGCACTTGGAGCACCTTTGGATTTATAAGTTAGAGTATTTTTTTTGTTGAGGGATGTAGAGCTCAGATGGAGTCAGAGTTGATATGTAATTGAGGGTCAAGTCACAAGCTATGGAGCTTAGTGCGACATTGGTCAACTTCACACACTATTCTTAAACCCTATGATGTAATGCACACAGTGCTATTTTGAAGAAGAATGAATAAACAAGAATATCTTTGTGGATGTAGCCCATGGGAGGTGAACCATGGTACAATACTGTGTTGCATTGTGTTTGAATGATTTTTGTTGTTTATGAAATTATGAATAAATGGTTAGATGAAGGAATGGATTTATTTACAATGCACACTAGTATAATTATTCAGAATGAATGTCATTGAATGCATAATGTAGGATATTTGATGAATTCATGTTAAAATAGAAGAGAAATAAAAATAACATCCCCAATACCTTCCATGAATGCAGACATATTCATCCTACAGTCACCCATAATCCATCTCGGGTGAGACTTCTCTATGCACTCTGTGTGCTGTGTAGCCTTCTGGTTTACCAGAAGGGAAGATGGTGAAAATGGTTTTGTTAGAGAACTAAGGTAGAACCCGAGTCAACCCATACATCCAAAAAATGGTTTTGTTTCTGGATGGAAATCAAAAGGACAACATGGAAGGGGTTTGGTGAAGAATATGTAGTGGTATAAATGGATGTTCAGGCCATGGAATCCTACAAAGAAAGACATTGAAATATGGTTCTAGAAACATTAACTAGAGTTTGTGCACAAAGATAATAAGGGTCCCAGGTACACACTGCGGCAGTATCCAAAGAGGTATGTGTTTAATGACTTGCATGAAGCATATTTCTATTATTTTCTAAAATTATTACAGCAGTGGATATTGAGGTTGAAAGATACCCATCCAACTAATTGGATCAGGCCAGTAGAGTGGACTGCTAAAAATATTGCACGATTGGAAAGGGTTAATAAAAAAATCACGTGCGGAATGGATTTTTGGTTAGACAATATTGTTGGAGGGTTTATTACTGAATTTATACTAGAGACAACGAAGTCATATACTGTTGCATAGAAGGATGTTTTGAAGGGACCCAGAGGGAGGTATACTAGGTCTCTCTTTAAACGTCGATCAAGTTCTTATTGCATGATAAAGGCATGATGACCATGGAATCAGACAACTAGATCACTTTGTGCACATGGGGGAGCTGGGGGAAGCACTAAGGAAGCTATGAGATGTGGATAAGGCTCTGGAGAGTATCTAAAAGAAGGAAGCAATGGACCCTGTTATCTCCTCAAATAAACTAGTGAAATTTTTTCTTTTGAGGTGATAGGTTGTGGTCCAAAATTTATTCCTAAATTTTTGTAGGTAGGTTAGAGAATCTATTTTCTGTAAATAAGCTCAGAAATAACTTTTGATTTGGTTTGGTCAAGCAAAAGATAGAATCTCAGGTTTCAGTGGTTTAGGCGAGCCTGAAACACGCTCATTAACCACTGAAAGCCTTTGTTTTCGGTAGTTAAGAGGGAAAAGCAAAAGCACGGTTAACTACCGAAAAGATTTCAATGGGAAAAAATGAAAAGCCCATGCTTTCGCACGAGCCAGTTGTCAATTGGCGCAATGATGAAAACATAACCATCGAAAGCTCATGAAGGTGGTACGGTATGCGGGTTCTTGCTATATCTATCCGAAGATTGATATCCTATTGTCCTTTCAACTGTATTTGTCTTTTCAAAATTATGGCTCGGCAAAGATACATAAATTCATGCGTGTTTCCCGACTAACAGAAATGATTAGTCACGTAGCCTCTCACCATTTCCAGTCATGAGTACACAATATATTATGACCCTGATCAATCTCTGATTTGATCTCCATTCATTATCAATTCGAATTTGGGAGCTATTAAGACAGTCTTGAACCTGTGATTTCATCAAGCAAATGCATATCCAGAGATCATAATATCGTTTCTTGTGGTGATTGTCGAGTGCAGTTAAGTCCAACAAATTTATCTCAAGCCAATTGTCATACCAATCAAGCTAGGTCGAGTCATCAAGTAAGTTTAAAACCCATACTGTTTCAATTTAAACATATATCCCACCAAAACTCAAAATTTTCGACACGTTTTCAGTCAGTCTGTTGCCTAAACTCGGTTAGTGTTTGAGATTTGTGATCCGAACTCTGTATCACCCTGTCCCGTTTGATTTTCTATGAGTCATACTCTCTATCATCCTAAATCATAGAGTCTTTGTCTCCTTGGCACGGAGTTTTTCCTTAATCATAGATATAGTCAGCATTTAATAATGCTGAAAGCAGGGCCAGTTCTAAGGGCTGAATTGGATGGAGTTTTGTACCTTGAGGTGCACCCTGAGGTGGCTGAGTTCTTCAAGAAGACTGGAGTCTATACGTATTGTGAAAAACTGGCAAATTTTCATCAACAAGTGTCTGAGACTTTTTCTAGATCGTATGATGGAAGAACAACAACAGTGGGAAAGGAGCAGTTTGTGGTTGATGAGGCAGCCATAGCTGAGTTCACAGGTCTTCCCAAAACAGGTGATTGCTGGTTCAAATCAACGGTACCTTCAAACATTGAATTTAGGTCCTACCTATAGCCTCTGCACAAATATCTTACATGGAAAAAAGACATACCAATGTCTTATCTGGAACCTAAATGGGAATCTCTCCTAAAGGAAATCTTTGTCTATATCATCTTTGAAGATAGATACAACAGAGTCATGTTCTACCACTTCAAACTTTTAAATCATTTCACAAGGAGATCTCTCATCAATTTACCATTTTACTTGCACAAAACCCTCACAAAAATGGCTAGACAAATCAAGGCCAAGCCCACTAAGGTGGCAAGTAGATCATCACATCAAGGGTTCATTACTCTCATTGTTAAAGAGTCATTGAAGAAAAGGCAGGTAGATTGGAACTATTTCCTCTTCTGGAATGAATTCCAGACTGATTGGCAACAGCAAGAGAAGGGTAAAAAGGCTGCCACTAAGAAGACTGTTACTCCTCAAAGCAGCCATAGAAAATGGAAGGGTATCTCACCACCAAGAGATTCGATAGAATCACCCTCTGTTAAAAATAAAAGAATCAAAAGAAAGTTACAGTTTGAGGGTGAGCAGTCTAAGGACCCTGTTGAAGGAAGTAACCCTTTAAACCTACCCTATAGTGATTTAGAGCTAGAACAGGAGTTAGCAGAGACATAAGGTAATGTACAGGCTGGACAGGTTGTAGACGATTGTTCCAACTTACCCTCACCAACTCCTCCAGAGGCACACAGTCCACCATTGGAAAAAGCCTCTTCAAGTAAGCCTAAAGCATCTAGGGAATGGAAAATCAATAAACTCCTACAACAAGTCTATGAAATGGAAGTCTTGGAAAGAGTTATTAAAAAGGATAATACAGACTTGACTAAAAGAAATGCAGATATTTTCAAAATAAACCAAGCCCTCAAAGAAAAGCATCACAAGATAAAAGATAGGAACAAGGTGTTGATAAGGGAGAACATGAAGCTGTACAGACAACTTAGAATTCTGAGGCTGAAGTTAAAAGATTCTCAATCGGAAACACAGGAGCAAACAGGTTTGGAGACTCTATCCAACTTATCTACAACCATGGTAGATACACCAGAGCCTTCCACATAGCCTGTTGAAGTTCACAGATTTGCACGAACAAGGGCTGCATCGTCCAAAAGACCTTGAACATTCAACAAAGAATCAAGGTAATCATTTTTGCAAATTTTGAAGTTTTCTCAAAGATGAATTTTCGGTGGTTTAGGAGAACAGGACGATTGTTCATTAACCATTGAAAGCAGTGATTTCAGTAGTTAATCCACTTAGGAGTCTTCTAGGTTAACCACCGAAAGTCTGTCACTACCAGAATGACCGAATTTTCGCCCAGATCGAGATTTTTTGAGTTGGAATGGTTTGAAACCTCTTCGAATGGACATTTGTTGAATTGTCAAGTCAAATCCAATAGTTATTTTTGATGGTTAAGGGAAAGAAAAGGTGTTTCAATAATTTTTGGTACCTTTGACAAAGGCAGAAAATCAGGATGTTTGCTCACCTCAACAAATCCGAATTTGTATCTCTCAGAAGAGTCATTACTCAGCCTTGGAAGGCTATTATGCACTACACCATGACTCTACAAAAGATGAAGACCATGAAATCTGGGATTGACCTCACTTTTGGGGATCATTCCATATCGTTTGCAAATTGAATTTTGACTTTCTATCTTTAGAATATTTGATCCATGATTTTAGGATATCAAAACTGCATTGTAAAGATATAAAGCTAAAGGTAGAATAGGAACTAATGGTTTGACTTTGGAGACTTTTTTCATATTATGTATTCAAACTTCTCATTTTCATATTAAGTAATACAAGCTTCTTTTTCCATAACTTGTTCAGATTTCATCTTCTTATCTATTCTGTACTTGCACCTGGATATTATATTCATGTTGTTATGCTTGTTTATGCCCAATAACTGTCATCTTATTATTGCATTCATAAGTTAAACTTTGCAAGTATTCCCGTGATTATTGTAATTGGCCATTCATATATGCTTTATATGTGATTCTAATGATATAATAGTTATTTCTCCATGCATCCCTTCATTTGTAAACTCTTTGAACATTTGTGGTTGAAAGCCTTGTCCATCTAAATGTGTTCATGCATGTTTTGAGTGAGAAATGATTCAGTTGTCTGACTTGATCCAAAACCACACTTGTTATTGAGAGAACAGTTACCAAAATATTAAGTTACCAGGCATCTCTGACTTACAACCTAGCAGAGTTTCCTGGAGTGATAACAAATTGGCGTCATTGCCGGGGAGAGGAGATCGAAGCTCAGCTTCCTTAGGAGATGACATAGATCCAGCGTTGATGATAGACAAAGCCTGTACTTCATTTGGGTTGTAACTATCTATCTGGCGACTCCATTGAAACGAAGTGGCTCCAAAAAGAGCTCACACCAGGGCGAACCAAGAAGGCCCACTGGCAACACCAGTTCCTGACCTTGAGAATATCTTCAGTAAGGGAAAAGCTTTACAAAGTCAAGCTTCTGGATCTGCAAGAACATCAAATCCAGGTATTCAAACTGACACTTCTTCTTTCATATCTAAAGGGCCTGTAGTTGAATCCTCTGCTGCTGAAGGTCATAGTTCTCAGGAAATTGAAATTTTATCTGAAATATTGAAGGTAGAGGAACCTTCACTTTCCTCTAATGTTACTGACTTTGTTCTTGAGCATGATATTTCATCCAATCTTAAAGAGATAATTACAGGGTCCCCTCAAGAAAAAGAAACATCTTCTTCATCTTTTGTGAATTCCTCACCCACCAAGCCCACAGAAGGTGTTTTCTACAGTCATAATAATCTGCCTGTTCTTGAAGATATTTTACATGATTTGTCCTCTAAGGGAGAAGAAAGCTTAGCCTTGTTTCTTGGTCAGTTTTATAAGGATTCTTATTTTTTACCCATTTCTGAAAATTCTTCTCAAAGTGAAGTGAGACAACCATTTTATTTAAACGCAGTCATCCCATGTCAACCTTCATCTCCTGCAAATTCTTCTTCTGTATCAACCCCCAAGACTGCCATGGCTGCCCCTTTAACCAAGATGGAACAGATTTTGGAAAATAGGTATGCTCCACTTGTCTTTCCCAATCCCTTATCTGCTATGCCAACTGGAGATTATCAGAAATATATGCCAAAGTTTACCAGAGCAGGGGATTATACTGCTAAAGAACATATTGAATCTTTTTATTCTTATGCTGAAAATATTAACATTTCAGAAGAAGATGTGTGGACCATAGTTTTTGTTCAAAGTTTGGATGTCCAAGCCAGGAAATGGTTCAAAGAGCTACTAACAAATTCAGTCACAGGTATTGAACAACTAGATGAGGTATTCTTAAAACACTAGGGAGAAAGAAGAGATCTACTTTATTACATCTCTGAGTTCGAAAACTTAAGGAGAGAAGATGGAGAGTCGGTCTCAGACTTCATCAAAAGGTTTAATATAATGTTTGGCAATATCCCTAAAGAGATCAAACCAAGTGAATCATCGGCAAAGATCACATTCTCTGCTGCCTTTGATCTAGATTTTTGTCTAATCCTCAGAGAAAGAAGATTAGCCACACTTGCTTTAATGCAATATGCTACCCTCGAAGTTGAATAAAAAATTATGGCATCTCAGAAGCTCAAAGGAAAGGTCAAGAGAAAGAAGTCTGTTGTTGAGCCCCCTTCTTCTTCTAATAGTAAAATGGAAAAGATGGCAAAGATGTTGGACAACTTGACATCTGAAATGTCAAAATTGAAGATCCAGAATCAACAACTAGCAAGGACAAAAGAGTCAAATGCTTTTGTCCCTAGAAATCTGAATGCTTTCCCTTATAGAAGGAACAATCAACAAGTCCAGATCCTTCAGAGAGACAAGAATGCAGCTGATGATCAGAGAATCAGACCCCCTTTCCAAAATGCAATGTTAAAAGAAGAACAGTATCCATCTCATGATGAAGTTGAATAAGCAGATGAGATAAATTGTTTTGGTGATGAAAATGATTCCTCCTTTTTGACACAAGCATCTTATGAAGAATCCCTGATGGACCAATGAATTCATGAGGCAAGTATTGAAGAATCTGTCTACCTAACGGATGATCAGAAAGGTTATAATTTAAGATCCAAAAATGCTTCCCCTAAACCATTGCTTGCTACTCCTGTGAAGAAGAATGAAGTTGTTGTCAAGTAGTCTGCTGCTCCTATAAACTAGACCTCCACTCCTACAAAACAGCAGCAGAAGCAATCAAAACCCCTAGCCAAGGAGCAATTCGCTCTCAAAGCTCCTTCCAACGAGGTAAAAGCTTCTGATAAATCAACATTTTCTTTTAATTTCGAATCAAATTTAGAAAGTAAAGATACCTATGCCATTGACTGAACTCATGAGGAATGATCTTTTTAAGTCTACCATCCTGAAGTCCCTTGAACCAAAGATCTCTTCATCTACTGATTTTGTAAACCTACAAGATGACAAGCCAACAATAACTATAGGGCCTATGATAGAATACTGAAATGATTCTTGTCCACCATTCTATATATCCCTAAATGTCCATGATAAGATCCTCCACAACTTCTTGCTTGATTCAGGAGCTTCACATAATCTTATGCCCAAAGCAGTGATGGATGAGCTTGGGCTTGATTTCACCAAACCATATCATGATCTTTTCTTGTTTGACTCTAGGAAAGTCAGATGCCTTGGCCTCATAAAAGAACTTGTTATAAACCTTACCCAATTGCCAATGAGAAGCATGGTAATGGATGTGGTGGTTGCTGATATCCCACCCAAGTTTGGACTCCTCTTGTCTCATCCATGGAGAAAAAGGTTAGGAGGTACCTTGCAGATGGATCTTTCGTATGCTATTATCCCGGTGTTTGGAGGAGAGCTAAAAAGACTTTATAGAGAAAATCAACTTGCCTACATCATCAGCGATGCAAAAAATTCTGTAAATCATCCTATTTATGCTGTGGATACAGACTTTGGCTCATGCATTCTTCAAATAGATGATTCTCAATCAGCTCCTATGCAGATTGTGAAGCCCACTGAAAAACAAACTGATGATAAGAGCATTTCAGTTTGGACCATGTATTTTGATGGGGCCAGTACCAAAGATTCAGCAGGTGCAGGGGTAGTTTTGATTTCTCCTTCAAAGGAGACTATACATTTGTCTTTTAAGCTCGATTTTAGAACTACTAACAACATAGCAGAGTATGAGGCCTTGATGTTGGGATTAAATTCAACTAAGGAGATGGGGATAAAAGGTTTAAATATGTTCAGAGATGCGGATCTCATCATACAACAAGTAAACAGTACTTTCCAAGAAAAGCATGTCAGATTGAAGGCCTACAAGGATGAGGTATGGAAAATTAGAGATTCTTTTTCCATTTTTGAGATTTCTTATATACCCATGGATATGAATCATCTTGCCAATTCCCTTACTATTTCAGCCAGCATTTTTATTCCTCCCATGCCCCCCAGGCTCAGTTATGAAATCCAAGTCAAATATAGGCCATCTTTGCTCGACAATATTAAATACTGGAAATTTTTTGAGGATGATGATGAACTTAATAGATTTCTTCAAGTGGTAGATGATTTTTTTGATATGCACGTTGACCAGCAGAATCTAAATGTAGAGGAATCCCAGAAGCCTAAGCTAAAACAAAAATTGGGTCAGCATGATATTGTTCAGCTACCTAACAATTATATACCTCGAGGTTTGGTACCTCTCGAAAAGTTATTTGATCACAACGATGTCCCCTACAAGCCAGAAAAAAAGGATAAAGATACTGCTCTTCATGAGCACAACATAGGGAGCGAAATCCAGCCTAAATTCATAAATCTATCCTCTAAATTAACTGCTGATCATAAGTCCAAATATTGCAGCGTTTTGAAAGAATTTTCTGATGTTTTTGCTTGGAAATATAGTGATTTGAAGACTTATGACCCTGATATCATTCAACACAAGATCCCTCTTGAGAAGGACACCATCCCTTTCAAACAAAAGCTCAGACCTATCAGTCCTCTTCTTTTTCCTGTGATTGAAAGAGAAATCAAAAAGCTTCTTGATGATAAGATCATAATCCCTTTGAGATACTCCAAATGGATTGCAAATCTAGTAATAGTGATAAAGAAAAATGGTGAGGTTAGGTTATGTGTGGACTTTAGAAACTTAAACAGATGCTCTAAGAAAGACAACTACCCCCTACCTAAAATGGAACATTTGCTGCAAAGAATTTCAGGGGCTACTGTTATGTCTTTCCTAGATGGTTTTTCCGGCTACAACCAGATTTCTGTCCATCCTGATGACCAAGAGAAGATTGCATTTACTACTCCTTGGGGTAGCTTTATGTATGCCAAAATGCCATTCAGATTAATGAATGATGGGGCCACGTTTCAAAGGGCCATGGACATAGATTTCGTGGGTGAGAAGGACAAGTTTGTCCTCATATATCTTGATGACATCAAAATTTATTCCAGCAGTCATGAGGAGCATCTAAAGCATTTAAAAAGAGTGTTTTTCAAGTGCAGGTAGTTCAGAATCTCATTGAATCCTAAAAATTCCCATTTTTCTCTCAAGAAAGGTAATCTCTTAGGCCACATTGTCTCAGCAGAAGGTGTTAAAATTGATCCATCTCGGGTGGAAGCAATTCAGAGGCTATCCTTGCCAAGGTCGAAAAAGGATATTCAATCGTTGCTCGGTAAGATTAATTTTGTTAGAAGATTTGTTCCAAATTTTGCCGAGTTAGTAAAACACATAGCATGTATGATGAAAAAGGGGTCTGAGATAAAATGGACAAACAATGCAAAGAATTCATTTTAGGATATCAAACAGGATATCATGGAATCCCCGACTCTGATTAGTGCAGATTACAACAAGATTTTCTACATTTTTTCCTTTGCTTCTTATGACACAGTGGCAGTTGTTCTTCTATAGAAATATGATGACTATATGGATCACCCAGTTTCTCTTTAGAAAAACACTCAGAGATGCTGAACTAAGGTATGATCCTATTGAAAAACAAGCCTATTGTTAGGCTGCTAAATTAAAGATTTTAATGTCCTGAAAACACTGAATTGTCAAACCAGGGTAAGTGAACTTAGAGCTGCTACATTGTATATGCTGGTAAGATTCTAATTCCTATCTAAAAGCTATTCTTAGAAGAAAACACAAACTCACTCTTAGAAACTGAATCCTAATGATTATCTTGAAACTTATCATCTCCTGTTTAATTCATCAAAAGAAAACAGTTCTGTGCTTAAGTGCAGGTACTTCTATTTCTAGTCTAATGTGATTTCACAAGACTATCTACCACTATCTTTAAATATCTAATCATCATTATTTCTATCTAATCCATAACAAAAACATTATTTCCTAAAATCCTTTTAATCTAAACATCAAAAATAAGTCTGAATCTATCCACAGGAAAATAAAGAAATATCCTATTTATTCTACTGGTACTGGAAACTTCCTTTAATTCAATTGCAATCTAACTATCCCAACAGAACAGAGTAAACTAACTATCCTAATCAAAGTAAAGTAAATTCAAACTCGCATTTCTCTCTAATTCACGTTTAGATTAAAAACTGGAAGCAGAGCAAATCTAAGTCATGCTTTAAGTTCTACAGAAATCAATTATGCTTTCAACATTCATCAATGTAGAAGATATTAATATGCTAGAAACGATACAGTTTGAAGAATGGTTAAGAAAGAATCTGAACAAGTTAATTCCCAAACTCAAATAAGCTAACATGCATGGAAATCCTAAGATACTAAAATAAACTAACTCTAATATAGAAAGAGGCAGCGACTTGAACCTATTGGCGGGCCCAACCAAGAGGTGCAATCGCTGAAAAGGAAAACCAGAGATACTCAAATCATTCTATGCAAACACTGTTCATGCTTCACGCTCCATTTACTCAGAAAATAACTCAAATCATAAAACAGCGAAGTAACATAACGCATAGGCAAATTGTATTAGTAGAAATGTATATCTCATAGCATAACATAACCAACGTTTCTTGGGAGTGATCTTCTATTTATATAGATCCTCCTCAAAAATAGTTTAAAACAAAAATGCATTAATTCAAACGGATCCCAGATCTGAAAATAACTCAAAATCAGTTAAAACGGTCTTCACATCTTCATGACACGCAGTGTCAAGAAGTGTGACTCATAAAGTATTAACAACTCAGTTCTATAATTTCGCCTTGAATAGGCAAATGAGTTATGACTCAATCTATCATGTAAATCGCACTGTCTACCACTCTGGCCATGTTGTGCCGATCTTTAGCAGCTTCTTCGGTATCTCCACTAGGTGCGAGATGGTACCTGGTACTGGCAAGTTCTGTTTCAAAGTAGTACCTGACTCAAGCCACATTAGTGTCAACATTAATTTAAAGTATCAAAATACATAAAAATAACTTGAAACGTAAGAATACCTTGAATAACCCACTTAGTTGTAAAAAGGGGTCAAATGTGTCATAACAAGGCTAGAAGGGAGTGATACTCGGTATGATGTAGGCAAAAACATAGTCAAAACTGGAGACTAACATGCCCCCAAACTGAAGTCTTTACCTATCCTCAGGCAAAAAGTCAAAAACTGAGATCAATCATAGCGTTGCAGCAGCTGCAACCAACATTTGTAACTTCTCATGTTTCTTCATATTTCTGATCTCCTTCTTGAGGACTCAATTGATGATAATATGCTTTCTGGCAATCTTCTGCAGTCTCCTGTTCTTCTGGAAAAGACCCTTATTCTTTCATTTTAATCTTTCAATTTTGGACAAGAAGTGAGTCTGCCTGACTTTCATGAGGTCATTCTCTGTTTTGATATGTCGATCCAATACAGTGTATTCATGTAGCTTCTCTTTCAATCTGTTATTCCTGCTTTCTAATCTGGCTACCATTGGTCTCAAGGATTTACTGGAGGAAATTTCACATTAAGATTGAAAGGTTTTATCATGTGCCGGCTGTGTTTGAGGACTAGATGTGTGAGTGAACTCATCTGGATTTTGATCATGGGTGTCAACTGGATCGAAGTTGTCAACTAGGCTAAGTTCAGGAGTGAACTCTTTATATATCCGAGCAGGGGTATCTTTTGGCATTCGAATTGGCTCATTCTGCATAATTTCTTTAGGTGTAGTAGCTTGCTGAGCCACTTTATGGGCTTTTTGAATTAGTTGGGAAAGAGTCCAAGTCATTTCAGAGGGCTCTGGAGCCTCCTCATGATCATCCACACTTTTTAACCTCTCCTGTGGTGGGTAACTGGGCACAGAGTTATCCATATCTGACAATGTGCTTTTACATTTCCATTTGGGATTTCTCCTAGGTTTGTCAGTCAACTCTGCCAGTTCTTCCACGTCAATAATGTTCATAGCAGCTGGGGAAGAAATCGGTATTTCAACATTTGCCTCTGTAGGAGTAGTGTTCTTCATAGTTTCAGGATTGGTTTCCACTCCATCAGACCCATGGGCATCAAATGAATGTTCTGTATCAAGGTCTCTAGTACTGGCTTCAATTGTGCTGTCTGGTATATTCTTAGGGTCATCACAGGTTTTGGTCGGGGTTTTAACACCGTTTTTCCTAGAGGTCAGCTTCTTCTGTGGAGGAGTAGGCTTAACACTTCTATCCTTAGACTTGTCAGAGGCTAGGGTTCTTATAGTGAACATAGCCCAAGTTTCTTGTTTTTGGGCCAATGCAGACTTAATCAATATCTTGACAAGACCAAAATGAAATAAACTTCCTCGAAAATCTTTGGACTTTCAGACCTGTTCTGCCATTTTCTTTAAACTTTTTAACAGAAAAAATGGTATGTTCATCAGATGATTACCTTTGAAATGTAGCAGGAGTCGGGCATGGTAGGGAAATACGATTGTATAACATCCTTCGCAAGTGAGGTAACATTGGAGGATAGCTAGCAACTGATCCCATTTTTGTTCTAACCATGACCGCGATGTCCCCTCTGACCACTGTATTTTCTGGTACTGTGGTTTCAGAAGCTGTGTGCAGAGCTTCTTGTCAACAGGATGGCCCTTTGTCCATATCTGACCAGTGGTGGGCAGTTGAATTGCTTCTGAAATGAATTGTTCTGTGACTTTTAACTCTAGCTCACCCACTTTAGCGAACCCACCCTGAAAACACAGAGCGAACTGGAGCGTAATTGCATCATCATATCCATCGAATTTCTTGAAAAAAGGCTCCCAGCCTGCTTTCTGAAAAATGTCTCTGGTGGCTTCATACTCTGGAAGGGCCTCTAAGTCTGCATATGTCTCCGGTTCATGACGATTTTCCACCATGGTTTTACTTGATATCACAGGGAAGGTCTACAGGTGAGCAGCGAAATTTAGATGAGGGCAACGAGGGAAGAGAGTGTGATGTATGAAGTAATCGGGAGGAAAATCATAGGAGAACATTTGAATTGTCGTGGGACTCGATAGCGTGTAGGGAAATGATGATAGTCGTACATGAGTGTTATCATATACGAGTCATGTTGAACTAAGCCAAGGTAATGTTGTGCATTTTCATGATATGAAATGTCAAGGTGGGTTGGTTTATCAGGTACAGAGTATGAGTATGATGAGACATTATGGAGTAACAAGGCATCCTTAGTTCAAATCATTAATATGTAATTTAATACATTAAATCAACATGAACTAAGCGTACCTGAGTTAAATTGCCTATCCCCTTTGTTATGCATTTCTTGCTGTAGATATTTTTTTTTTGAAGTCAAGTCCGGATCTGGAGGGCGCGAAAATTGTAATTGCACTTGTATTTCTGATGACCATTGTAGTTGATGGATGCTATGCTGGTACTGACCGGTACTGATGAAACAATCAGAAATCTGCAGAGAAATTTAAACCAATAATATCCTGCTGAGAAAAACTTCCTGTTTATAACATCAAATTATCTGATGATTATCCCTGAACCTGGCTTTTGTTCTGTCCTGAAAAAGATCAATTGAAATCATGTCTTCAACAGATTCAAATCTTTAACCCATGGTACAATTCTTATTTGTGTGAATGAATGTTCTGGAGTCGAACACAAACAGAAATCATCGGATTACCGGCCATTAATGAATGTCATTAACCGATGCGAGATGACCCACCAGTGATGTCAATGGGCCTCAAGGTACCTATAGCACATCCTAACAGGTACGAATAGAGGTATTGGTGTTCAGCCACCTGTAGGATCTATTAACCAAGAGACATTGGTGTATTCCCAGGGTTGTTAGCAAGGACATCTGCCATTAAGGCATGCAGAGTCCAGGGTACTAAATAATATCTAATCCTTGCTCTAGATAAGGTGTTGATGTTGTTGGAGTGAGATTTGTTGGAAGGTGTACTTTAACGTATTCCACATCATCCAACGCGAGTGCAGATAGAATTATTGCAGACATAATTTTTTTGTAACAGTAATCACATACTTGTGGATTTTATGAGCCCACGTTAGTATATGCTCATTGCTTCCTCATGTTTTGAGAGTCTGAGGAAATGCTAAAAGAAGACTCTAAGGGGGTTTCTTTCCCATAATAATTCACCAGTTCTGGTAAAGAATAATCCTTTCCTGATAAATGCCCCTTTCATACTTTAATGAGCAATCAAAGGGAGCAAACAAGCTCAAATTTATTCGTTTCAAAACAAGTCAGTTATATTGATAAGAAAATTTCATGAAATAAAATAGTCTTACCTTCTTACCTGTTGTGAGAGAATGATGAAGTTCAGTTATGTACTTGCTTTGAAAAACCTGTAAAACTGAAAACAAGATATCAACATATCCAAAAAGAAGAAAAGAAATGTTTTTTTTTTTATATATATTATTTGATTTTTTATTTTCTGCTAAAAATTTATTATTTACAGAATCTTAAAATAGTATGAATGATCAAATATCAGCAGGAGGAGAAGACTCTTCTCCCACTATCTTTATTTCTATTTGCTTGGCAACTTCCTATAGAAAATCATCTTTTGACAAGGGTTTGTTATACACTTTTAATTGATGTCCATTTACTACAAAGGAATTCTAGGAGTCATCTATGGTCTTAATCCTGACAGAACCATTATCAAAAATAGTTTCTACTTCATAAGGTCCCAACCACCTTGTTGTAATTTTCCCTTTGAAAGTTTTGTATTTGGAATCGAAAAGTAATGCCCAATCCCCTGGTTGAAAATGCTTTTTCTTGATGTATTTGTCATGCCATTTGCTATGTTGATTTTGTACAAGGATAGTCCTTTGAAGAGCATCTTGCCTCATTTCTCCCAATTCATTTAGTTGCATGACTCTCTGTTTCTGTGCTTCACTCAAATTCAACCCCAATTCTGCTGCTAGGCGGAATGTATGAATATGAAATTCTATGGGAAGGAGAATTTTCTTGCCAAATACCAATTCGTAAAGAGTATGACCAGTGGTATTTCTCCATGTAGTCCGGTATGCCCATAAGGCCTCTGGAAGTCTATCTTCCCAATCTTTATGATGTAAGTGTATTGTCTTAGTCAGAATAGCTTCTAGAACTTTATTTGTAGATTCCACTTGCTCATTGGTTTGTGGATGGTATGGGGAAGACTTACAGTGTTTTATCCCATATTTATCTATGAGTTCTTTCATCAATTTGGAAGTAAATTGGGACCTTTCTCGATAACAATCTCTCGTGGGACACCGAAGCGGGTAAATATATCTTCATACATAAAATCAACCACTGATTTCTCAGTTGCTTGATATAAGGATTTTGCCTCTACCCACTTGGTCACAAAATCTGTGCACACCAAGATGTACTTCTTCTTTCTCGACATTGGGGCAATTGGTCCTACAAAATCAAGTTCCCATTTATCAAATGGTTCAATCACAACCTGTGGTCATAAAGGCATCTCATCTGCTGCAGTGGGCCTTCCCATCCTTTGACAACTATCACAGCTTCTCACATATTTTGTTGCATCCTTAAACAGTGTCGGCTATTAGTATCCTGATTGTAAGACTTTATATGTCGTTCTCTTATCAGAGAAATGTCCTCCACATGGCCCATCATGACAGGCCTGAAAGATATCGGGAATCTCATCTTCCCGGACACATCTCCTAATGATCATATCAGGACTCGTATAGAAAAGATCACTTCCCACCCAAGAATAGTAAGCACTTTGTTGGATAATTATTTTCTTTTGTGGTGGTGATAAATGAGTTGGTAATCTTCCTGTAGCTAAGTAATTTGCTGTATCTACAAACCAAGGGGTCTTAAGAGCTACTGCAAAAAAATGTTCATCAGGGAAATTATCAGTCACTGGGATGTCAGTACTATCTTGAGGAATACGAGAAAGAAAATCCGCAACTACATTCTCTTTCCCTGGCCGATCAACTATAGTGATGTTAAATTCTTGAAGCAGCAAAAGCCATCGTGTGATTCTACCAGTAGTGACTGGTTTGTTCATCAAAAATCTGATAGCAGAATGGTCAGTATGTACAAAAACCTCATATCCAGTAATGTAGTGACGAAATTTGTTAATCGAATGAACTACTGCTAAAAATTCCTTCTCTGTTACTGTGTAGTTCAATTCAAGAGGAGTAAGGTTTTTGCTGGTAAAGTATATTGCATAATTTTGCTGGTTTTCTTTTTGTCCAAGCACTCCTCCTAAAGCAATGTCTGAGGCATCTGTTGAAATATGGAAAGGAAGGGACCAATTTGGTCCTCTGAGAATAGGTGCCATGGACAGTTTTGTTTTTAAATTTTCAAAATCATTCTGACAATCATCATCCCAACAAAAGTCTGCATCTTTTTCTAACAGTTTAAACATGGGGCTATCTATTTTTTTAAAGTTTTCAATAAATCGACGATAATATCCAACATGCCCCAAAAAACTTCTCACATCTTTCTGGGTTTTTGGAGAGGAAAGATTAACTATCACCTCAATTTTGGCTGGATCAACTTTAATTCCTTCAGCAGACAAATGATGACCCAACACAATTCCCTCAGTTAATAGCATTTTACATTTTTCGTGACTAAGGGATAAATTTGATTCCTGGTAGCGAATCAAGACTTTCTTCATATTACTTAAGGATTCTTCGAAAGTATTACCATAAACAATAAAATCGTCCATGTAAACTTCCACACAGTCATGAATTAAGTCAACAAAGACACCAAGGAATACTATCTGAAATATAGCAGGAGCATTGCATAATCCAAAAGGTAGCACTTTATAAGGATAAGTGCCCGAAGGACACGTAAATGTTGTCTTGTCCTGGTCTTCAAGAGAATTTTGAATCTGATTGTATCCACTATATCCATCGAGAAAAKAAAAATATTTTTTTCTAGCCAAGGTATCCAAAACCTGATCTATAAAGGGTAGAGGAAAATAGTCTTTCAGGGTTTCCTTGTTCAGATCCCTAAAGTCTACACACATTCTCCATTTCCCTGTCATTTTCTTAGGTACCACAACAAGAGGTGAAACCCATTTGCTGTCAGAAATTGGATAAATGAATCCAACGTTTAATAATTTATGTAATTCTTCTTTTACAAAGTCTTTTAGGATTGGATTCATACGCCTTTGTGGTTGTCTTACTGGGGTTATCCATGGTTGGATATAGATGTGGTGAATGCAGGTGTTAGGGTGTACTCCCCTCATATCAGTATATTCCCATGCAAAAGCCCCTGACTGTTCTTTCAAAAGATTTGTTAACTGTTCCTGTTGGCTGAGACTCAATTCAGAGTTGATGTATAGACATCTACCTGGGCTAAGTTCTACTGGAATGGTATATGGCCCTGAGTGCTCAGAAATGGTGAAAATGAGGAAAATAACTCACTTCGTTCTTGAAATTCTTCTCTGAAAATTTGATCATATTGAAGATAGGTTTTTGGGAACTCAACATTTTCTGTCACAGAAAGGAATTGATTTAGAATGTCATCCTCTGTAGGTTCTTGCAGTGTGTGGAACTCATCAACATAGAATAAAGATTCTTCATCATCATTCTCATAATAGGGACACTTCAACCACCATAATTCTTCTGTAACTGGCCGGGCAGGTGGAAACAAAGTAAGTTTCTGTGAAGAAATACCATTTGAGATAAACATATCCCCACCACAACATCCTATGAAAGCATTGGCTGTGGCCAACCAAGGTCTCCCTAAAATGATTGGATGGCCTTTTGTGGGGTCCTTTGAATGAATAATCATGAAGTCAACAGGATATTCCCACGAAGCTAAAGTCACAAGGATGTCCTCAAGAACTCCAATAGGTTTTATAGTGGTTCTGTCAGCAAGTTCAAGGACTGTAGGAGTAGGGCGAAGGAATTGATTTAGTTGTAACAGTTCCACTGTGTTGATGGTCATTATATTAATGGATGCACCTAGATCAACTAAAGTATTACCAATAGAAACATTGTTCATAGTCACTGAAACTATTGGGTTCCCTGGGTTGGCATACTTTACAATCTTAGGTGTTTCAGAAATACATTTTGATAACTATCCTACTAGGTGTATTGTGGGTGGATCTTTCTGTTTTCGACCTAATTTCTTAATGCAGAGTTCTTTGATGGTTTTGGCATAGATGGGAAAATCTCTGATTTCTTGTAACAATGGAATCTTGACACAGACATTTCTTAGTTCATTCATGATGTCAAACTTAGATTGGACAATTGGTTTTTCAATGAGCAACCTTTCAGGAAAAGGAGGTGTTTGGGGAACTTGAGTTTGTATGTTATGCTGTGATTCAGATTCTTTATGTTTTGGAATGATAACATCTTTCAGGGGTGCCCCATTTGATAAATTATCCATAGACTCATCTTCATGTTCTTGGATAATCACCCTTGGTGCTGTTTTTGTTATGGGCTGAATTTTATTTAAAATTTTTCCAGATCTCAGCTGTACTTCTTGTATAGAAATAGGGTTTATGTTGTAAGCTAGATAGTTATGGAAATCAGCATTATGGAGTGGTAGAGGTGGTCTATGGTTAGGATTTGGAATGGTTTGAGCAGGCAAAATGGTAGGACGAGGTGAATTCTGAGGCTGCTAAGAGGTTTGTTGAATGGGTGGTAATGGAGGTGGAATAAAACCAGGCAATAACTGATGCATATTTGGAGGATACTACGTGCATGGATTCTGGGGAATTGGTACCGCATGTTGTTGTTGGTTATTTCCAAAATTCGGATCTCTCCATCCCTGATACCAAGGTTGAGCAGGGACGTTTTGTGGAGGCCAATTTGGCCAGTTCCATGGATGTTGTTGTTGAGACAAGGATGGATAATAGATGGAAGATTGTGGGGGTGGTTCTTGGTATGTATTTGAATTCCTAGGTTGCCAAGGCCTCTTAGGTGCAGATGGAGTCCCTGGAGCTTCCCATCCCTTGAATATTGCTTGCAATCCAGGTAAGGATGGACAATCTTCTGTTTTATGATTTTCAGTACATATTGCACATACAGGAACATTGTCCAAAGGACATTCTCGTAAAGGATGCCTTTTTCTACTTTTTGGGCAAAATATGCTTAGGATAGGGTTTTCCTCTTCTTGCTTTCTCTTTATCTTCAGAGTGTCTAATTGAGAGCCAATTGTTCCTAAAATGTCTGTTTTAAAATTGTCCAAAAGGTTTCCCAATTCAATTCTAGTAACTCCACCAGATGTGGGTGCTTTGGTATTTTTGTTGACAGGTTCTCTCACACTTTTTGCAGTTTTCCCCTTACCTCTTGAGTAAGTTCTACAAAGTTCACTGATTGCTTCAATTTTTTTTTGATAAATGTCTTCTGAAGCCATTAAATTAAGAGTATCAATATATTCATCTGAAACTCCTTTTAAGAAAAGAGTCTTGATTGCTTCATCCTGGAGATCATTATATTTAGATTTTTGAAGGGTATAGGTAAATCTTTCTAAAAAATCCTCAAGGCTTTCTTCATCTTGTTGTTGCATTTAAAAAAATATCATTCTGAGAATCCTTGGATCTGCAATAGTCCTAGTAATTCTTTAAAAATTTTGCCTTCATATCTTCCCAAGATCTAATGATGTATTCTCCTAAACTCATGAACCAACGTAATGCAGAATCTTTCAGGGTGGCAGGAAATAATTTTAACTTATGTGCATCCTGGAGATAGTTATAACTCCTGCATAGGATGTCGAACTCAAAAAGAAAGACATGTGGGTCTTCACTATTTTTCCCATGAAAGGTTGGTAGTGTTGAAAGTGGGATATTTTTCATATTGACATTCTGGACTAAATCCAAAATAGGAAACCCAAAGGTGGTTTCTGGCGTTAACTCATTCTCTGCTTGTTCTTCTCCTTCATTTTCAATATGAAGTTCCCCATGTAAGTCTCTCCCTCTTTCTCCCATGTTAAAAGGATTACCAAGAATTGTATATGCAATCCGATCTTTCTTTGGTGAGGGTGTGAAATCCCACCTTTCTGGATTCTTTTTGTCAGAATTGTTATCTCCTATTGGTCCTTTTGAGGATCCTATGACCTTTGATTCCACGGTTGCAGTTGTTATCTGTGAAACTACAGAGTCAGGGTTCCTGAGAATAGCTTGTATTTTCTCTGGATCAACTATGTCATCTAGGGCTGGATCACCAGGATTTTGAATTTGTTGATGTATGGTGTTTCCTGGTTCTAGGTTATGTTCTATGGTTTCCTCAGCCAGAATTTCAGTCTCATTTTCTATCGCTTTTTGGGTGGAGGTTTCTCCTTTTTGTTGTTTTATATTTCCCCTAAATCTACCTCTATGATCTCTATTTCTCATGAAGTCATACTAAATGAAAGAAAAAGAAACTAAGATTGAGTTTCAGAGTACCTGTGATAACTGATATGTCGGTTCTCACCCTTTGTTTCCACAGATTCTCTTATCATCAACCTGCTAACATGCCACACCAAACTAAGTGCATTCTAGAAATAATCAAGCCAATTATCTAATTTACCTTTTAAACAGCTCCCCAACAACGGTGCCAAAAATGTCAGGCTGCTAAATTAAAGATTTTAATGTCCTGAAAACACTGAATTGTCAAACCAGGGTAAGTGAACTTAGAGCTGCTACACTGTATGTGCTGGTAAGATTCTAATTCCTATCTAAAATCTATTCTTAGAAGAAAACACAAACTCACTCTTAGAAACTGAATCCTAATGATTATCTTGAAACTTATCATCTCCTGTTTAATTCATCAAAAGAAAACAGTTCTGTGCTTAAGTGCAGGTACTTCTATTTCTAGTCTAATGTGATTTCACAAGACTATATACCACTATATTTAAACATCTAATCATCATTATTTCTATCTAAGCCATAACAGAAAGATTATTTCCTAAAATCCTTTTAATCTAAACATCAAAAATAAGTCTGAATCTATCCACAGGAAAATAAAGAAATATCCTATTTATTCTACTGGTACTAGAAACTTCCTTTAATTCAATTGCAATCTAACTATCCCAATAGAACAGAGTAAACTAACTATCCTAATCAAAGTAAAGTAAATTCAAACTCGCATTCTCTCTAATTCACGTTTAGATTAAAAATTGGAAGTAGAGCAAATCTAAGTCATGCTTTAAGTTCTACAGAAATCAATTATGATTTCAACATTCATCAATGTAGAAGATATTAATATGCTAGAAACGATACAGTTTGAAGAATGGTTAAGCAAGAATCTGAACAAGTTAATTCCCAAACTCAAATAAGCTAAAATGCATGCAAATCCTAAGATACTGAAATAAACTAACTCTAATACAGAAAGAGGCAGTGACTTGAACCTATTGGCGGGCCCAACCAGAGGTGCAATCGCTGAAAAGGAAAACCAGAGCTACTCAAATCATTCTATGCAAACACTGTTCATGCTTCACGCTCCATTTACTCAGAAAATAACTCAAATCATAAAACAACGAAGTAACATAACGCATAGGAAAATTGTATTAGCAGAAATGTATATCTTGTAGCATAACATAACCAACGTTTCTTGGGAGTGATCTTCTATTTATATAGATCCTCCTCAAAAATAGTTTAAAACAAAAATGCATTAATTCAAACGGATCCCAAATCCGAAAATAACTCAAAATCAGTTAAAATGGTCTTCACATCTTCATGACACGCAATGTCAAGAAGTGTGACTCATAAAGTATTAACAACTCATTTCTATAATTTCACCTTGAATCAACAAATGAGTTATGACTCAATCTATCATGTAAATCGCACTGTCTACCACTCTGGCCATGTCATGCGGATCTTTAGCAGCTTCTTCGGTATCTCCACTAGGTGCGAGATGGTACCTGGTACTGGCAAGTTTTGTTTCAAAGAAGTAGTACCTAACTCAAGCCACATTTGTATCAACATTAATTTAAAGTATCAAAATACATAAAAATAACTTGAAACATAAGAATACCTTGAATAGCCCACTTAGTTGTAAAAAGGGGTCAAATGTGTCATAACAAGGCCAGAAGGGAGTGATACTAGGTATGAAAATAGAGGTATTTTTTATATGATGTAGGAAAAAACATAGTCAAAACTGGAGACTAACACCTATGCTCTCATAAAATCTTTAAAAGCTTTCAGAATTTATATCATCCACTCAAAATTCATTGCATATGTTCCTTTACCCTCCGTGAAAGATGTTTTGACTCAGCCTAATATTGATGGAAAGAGAGCTAAATGGATTGCAAAGTTGATCGAGTTCAACATTGAAGTAAAGCCCACCAAATTGGTAAAAGGCCAAGGCCTTGCTAAGCTTTTAACGGAGGAAAATCATGAGCTGCTGGACATAAATTTCATAGGAGAAAATTCAGTGAATTTGCAGACGAAGCTGGTAGCAGATGGACAACATAACAATCAACAAGTGGTAGAGCACTTGTCATCTTGTGAATGGTACTCAGGTATTATACATTTTTTACAAAAGCTAGAAGTTCCTCCTGAACTCAGTATGACTCAAGCCCGAGCCCTTAAGCTCAGAGCCATCAAATTTTGCATTTAAAATAATATGTTATATTGGAAAGACCCTGCTGGTTTGCTACTTAGATGCTTAGACAAAGAAGAGTCAGTGGAAGTTATACATCAGTTTCATTCAAGTGTTTGTGGAGGTCATCATTACTAGAAGACCACTGTTCATAAAATTCTAAGGGATGGATACTATTGGCCTTTCCTTTTCTCAGATGTGTGTGCCTTTGTCAAAACTTGTGATAAATGTCAAAGACTTACAGGAAAAAAACAGCTAAAATCTTTGCCCCTGAGACCTATAGTAGTGAATGGCCCTTTTTAGCAGTGGGGTTTAGATTTTATAGGTGACATAAATCCTTCATCTAGTGTTCAACATAAGTGGATCTTAGTAGCCACAGATTATTTTACAAAATGGATAGAGGCAATTCCCACCCAGAATGCCACTCACCAGGTTGTCATGAAGTTTTTTTATGAAAATATCTTGAGCAGATTCGGTTGTCCCAAAAGGCTGGTAACAGATAATGCAACAATGTTCAAAGTAGAGGCATTGGTAGACATGTGTGAATCAATGGGAATCCAGTTGGTACATTTGACCCCCTACTACCCTCAAGGTAATGGCCTGGCTGAATCATCCAATAAGAGATTAATCAAAATCATCAGAAAACTGTTAGAGGAAAAAAAAAAGAGTTGGGATTCTAAACTGAAATTTTCTCTGTGGGCAGACAGAGTAACTATCAAAAAGTTCATAGGAACCTCTCCATTCAAATCAGTCTATGGGACTGATGCCATTTTTCCTGTTCAGTTAAGTTTACCAGTGGCTAGATTCTTTCAGGAAGAGAAAACCGAGTCAAATGACACGGTAAGAAGGATTCTTGATTTGGTGGAACTGCAGCAGGCCCGCAAACAGTTAGTGGACAGATCAGAGGCTCATCAAAAAAAGATCAAAGATACTTTTGACAAGAAGGAAAAGGTGGATAATTTTCAGGTTGGTGACTGGGTTTTGAAATGGGATTCTCTCAGGCAGGATAAAGGAAAGCATAACAAGTTCGATTCTTTGTGGACAGGCCCTTTCATGATAACTCAAGTACAGCACAACAACACATTCATTCTACAAAATCTGGGAGGTGAAGAAATGTTCGGTGGCCTGGTAAATGGGCGATTTTTGAAACTCTATTTTGTCTAAGGCTGTGAAGCCTGGACACTGTAATTTTAGTTTTAGTCTTTATTTTTACAGAATAACTCCATGCCCAATGGAAACACTAGCAGATAGTTTTTAGTTTTCTTTTCAGGAAAGGCATTGGTTCTGTGGTTCTTGAAACCTCACAGGGAGGCATTCATCCCCAATAGGAGCTAGTTATCTCCTCAAATAAATTGGTGAAATTTTTGCTTTTGAGGTGATAGGTTGTGGTCCAAAATTTATTCCTAAATATTTGTAGGTAGGTTAGAGAGTCTATTTTCTATAAATAAGCTCAGAAAGAACTTTTGATTTGGTTTGGTCAAGAAAAAGACAGAATCTCAGGTTTCGGTGGTTTAGGCAAGCCTAAAATGCTCTCATTAACCACCGAAAGCCTTTGTTTTCGGTAGTTAAGAGGGAAAAGCAAAAGCACGGTTAACTACCAAAAAGATTTCAATGGGAAAAAATGAAAAGCCCGTGCTTTCGCACGAGCCAGTTGTCAATTGATGCAATGATGAAAACATAACCACCGAAAGCTCATGAAGGTGGTAAGGTATGAAGGTTCTTGCTATATCTATCCAAATATTGATATCTTGTTGTCCTTTCAACTGCATTTGTCTTTTCAAAATTATGGCTCGGCAAAGATACAGAAATTCATGCGTGTTTCCCAACTAACAGAAATGATTAGTCATGTAGCCTCTCACCATTTCCAGTCACGAGTACACAATCTATTATGACCTTGATCAATCTCTGATTTGATCTCCATTCATTATCAATTCGAATTTGGGAGTTATTAAGACAGTCCTGAACCTGTGATTTCATCAAGCAAACGCATATCCAGAGATCATAATCCTGTTTCTTGTGGTGATCGTTGAGTGCAGTTAGAGTCCAACAAATTGCTCTCAAGCCAATTGTCATACCAATCAAGCCAGGTCGAGTCATCAAGTAAGTTCAAAACCCATACTGTTTCAATTTAAATGCATATCCCACCAAAAATTAAAATTTTCGGCACGTTTTCAGTCAGTCTGTTGCCTAAACTCGGTTAGTGTTTGAGCTTTGTGATCCAAACTCTGTGTCACCCTATCCCGTTTGATTTTATATGATTCATACTCTCTGTCATCCTAAATCATAGAGTCTTTGTCTCCCTGGCACAAAGTTTTTCCTTAACCATAGGTACAGTCAGCATTTACTAATGCTGAAAGCAGGGCCAGTTCTAAGGGATGAATTGGATGGAGTTTGGTACCTTGAGGCGCACCCTGAGGTGGCCGAGTTCTTCAAGCAGACTGGAGTCTATACGTATTGTGAAAAACTGGCAGATTTTCATCAACAAGTATCCGAGACTTTTGCTAGCTCGTATGATGGAATAACAACAACAATGGGAAAGGAGTAGTTTGTGGTTGATGAGGCAGCCATACCTGAGTTCACAGGTCTTCCCAGAATAGGTGATTGTTGGTTCAAATCAATGGTACCTTCAAACATTGAATTTAGGTCCTACCTATAGCATCTGCACAAAGATCTTACATGGAAAAAAGACATACCAATGTCTTATCTAGAACCTAAATGGAAATCTCTCCTAAAGGCAATCTTTGTCTATATCACCTGTGAAGGCAGATACAACAGAGTCATGTTCTACCACTTCAAACTTTTAAATCATTTCACAAGGAGATCTCCCATCAATTTACCATTTTACTTGCACAAAGCCCTCACGAAAATGGCTAGACAAGTCAAGGCCAAGACCACTAAGGTGGCAAGTATATTGTCACATCAAGGGCTCATTACTCTCATTGTCAAAGATTCATTGAGGAAAATGCTAGTAGATTACAACTATTTCCTCTTCTGGAATGAATTCCAGACTGATTGGCAACAGCAGGAGAAGGGTAAAAAGGCTGCCACCAAGAAGACTATTACTCCTAAAAGCACTCATAGAAAATGGAAGGGTATCTCACCACCAAGAGATCTGATAGAATCACCCTCTGTTAAAAAGAAAAGAATCAAAAGAAAGTTACAGTTTGAGGGTGAGTAGTCCAAGGACCCTGCTGAAGGAAGTAACCCTTTAAACCTACCCTTTAGTGATTCAGAGCCAGAACAGGAGTTAGCAGAGACACAACGTAATGTATAGGTTGGACAGGTTGTAGACGATTGTTCCAACTTACCCTCACCAACTCCTCCAGAGGCACATAGTCCACCATTGGAAAAAGCCTCTTCAAGTAAGCCTAAAGCATCTAGGGCACAAAAAATCAATAAACTCCTGCAACAAGTCTATGAAATGGAAGTCTTGGAAAGAGTTATTAAAAAGGCTAATACAGACTTGACTGAAATAAATGCAGAGCTTTTCAAAATAAACCAAACCCTCAAAGAAAAGCATGGCAAGATCAAAGACAGGAACAGGATATTGATAAGGGAGAACATGAAGTTGTACATACATCTTAGAATTATGAGGCTGAAGTTAAAAGATTCTCAATCGCCAACACAGGAGCAAACAGGTTTGGAGACTCTATCCAATTTAGCTACAACCATGGTAGATACACCAGAGCCTTCCACACAGCCAGTTGAAGTTCACAGATCTGCACGAACAAGGGTTGCATCATCCAAAAGACCTTGAACATTCAACAAAGAATCAAGGTAATCATTTTTGCAAATTTTGAAGTCTTCTCAAAGATGAAGTTTTGGTGGTTTAGGAAAATAGGATGACTATTCATTAACCACTGAAATCAGTGATTTTGGTAGTTAATCCACTCAGGAGTCTTCTAGGTTAACCATCGAAAGCCTGTCACTGCCATAATGACCGAATTTTTGCCCAGATCAAGATTTTTTGAGTTGAAATGGTTTGAAACCTCTTCGAATGGACATTTGTTGATTTGTCAAGTCAGATCCAATAGTTATTTTTGATGGATATGGGAAAGAAGAGGTGTTTCAATCATTTTTGGTACCTTTGACAAAGGCAGAAAATCAGGATGTTTGCTCACCTCAGCAAATCCGAATTTGTATCTCTTGGAATTGTCATTACTCAGCCTTGGAAGGCTATTCTGCACTGGACCATGATTCTACAAAATATGAAGACCATGAAATATGGGATTGACCTCACTTTTGGGGATCATTCCATATCTTTTACAAACTGAATTTTGACTTTTTGTCTTTAGAATATTTGATCCATGCTTTTAGGATATCAAAACTGCATTGTAAAGATATAAAGCTAAAGGTAGAATAGGAACTAATGGTTCGACTTTGGAGACTTTTTTCATATTATGTACTCAAACTTCTCATTTTCATATTAAGTAATACAAGCTTCCTTTGCCATATCTTGTTCATATTTCATCTTCTTATCTATTCTGTACTTGCACCTGGATATTATATGCATGCTATTATGCTTGTTTATGCCCGATAACTATCATCTTATCATTGCATTCATAAGTTAAAATTTGCAAGTATTCCTGTGATTATTGTAATTAGCCATTCATATATGCTTTATATGTGATTATGCTTATATAATAGTTATTTATCCATACATTCCTTCATTTGTAAACTCTCTAAACATTTGTGGTTGAAATCCTTGTCCATATAAATGTGTTCATGCATGTTTTGAGTGAGAAATGATTCAGTTGTCCAACTTGATCCAAACCCACACTTTTTATTGAGAAAACAGTTACCAAAAGATTAAGTTACCAGGCATCTCTTACTTACAACCTAGGAGAGTTTCCTGGAGTGATAACAGACCCCATCATGATGGATGATGAAGATACCAAGGATATCATAAGGAAATAAGGAGTGATGCACACCGGATGAACCTACCAATATAAGATGAATAGTAGGAAGAGGGAAGTAGCCGAGCGAGAGGGATTGGACAACAATGAGGAAGAGGTAGAGGATCTACATGCCACAGGGCATATTGAGGATATCTTATGCAACACATATGAGAGGAAAAATAGAGGTCATGGGTCCAGCACAGAACAATGATATCCATTCTAAATCCCAATTTGTGTGGAAGCCACAACCCCATGTGAGACTAAGACATATGAAGAAGAAAAACTAGTTAACCAGCAATTGATTAGTGGTAGAATAATTTTTACAGGATGTGGGTCCATTGGAAACTCAAGCATAGTTCAGAAACTAGTAGTCAAGTATCTACACCTTGCTGAGGTGGTAGTACAAGAAATTTCACAATGGCAAGACAAGATCCAACTATTAGGTTACCAGAGTTCTGAGGGGACGGGTCAGATGAGCTAGAAAATTATTTTTTTATATGTGAAAAGATATGGGTAGAAACACATATTACAGATGAATATACAAAGGTTTTGTAGTTGGAAATAAAATTTAGAGACCGCACACTAGACTTGTACATGGTTCTCACAACAAATAATCCAACGGGAGCACCTACAACTATAACATAGGTGAAGAGGAAATTAATAAATGAATTTCAGAAACCAAGCTTAGAGGACGAGTTCATGAATGAAATGATAGAGATTAAGCAAAAACTAGGAGAATCGGTTTGGGAGGTGGAACAAAATTTCAATAGGCTAAAAGGTAAGTTAAAGTACCCTATTATTTATATGCATCATTTCCATTTCTTTGTTAACTCTTTATTGCCATACTTGAAGTATCCTTTGAGGAAAAAAAAATTCCAAAGTCAAGTTGAGGCTCTGTAGGCAGCCTTACAACTAGAGGAAAACCAGTATAAGCATAAATATCTAGTTTTGGAAGAGATGAGGAAAGATCTGAAGAACTTTATATTTCAGTTGAATTAGAATAAAGGTAAGGAGAAAAGGAAGGATGTTTGGTGTACAATGTGAAGGACATAAGGGCATCACAAGAATGAGTGTCCATTATTTGTGCAGTATATTGGAGTGTGTATTCCAAACCCTTTAGCTTTAGGAGGACCATGTTGTGATATTTGAAAACCACATGGGTATGATCCCTATCACTTCCCCCTGATGCAGAATTATTAGACAGTACCGAAGAGTACATTTTGTAATTTTTGCAAGTCAGTTGGACATGAAGACAAGGAATGTAGAACTTTGGAGATGATGAAAGAAAGGATTTCAGATACATATAGGGTGAAATATGAACATATAATAGGAAAACCTACAAAATAACTGTAGTATAAAAACATGCAACAACCATAGTATAATCCTATGTAGCATTTTCAAACACAACCACAATACAATAATGCGCAATAGTTTGGAGCACCACCGTAGTAGTGTGCAAAACCACCACAATACAAAAACGCATAGTTGCATTATAATCAGGGACCTCAGTATAATACACCACACAGAGGTAATAAGGGAAACAAATGAGGCTTCATAGGAGGAGGTCGCGGTGGAAGAGGCTTTGGAGGAGGTCAAGGACTAGTAGTTTTTCATAACTATCAGAAACTAGGGAACTATTTAAGAGACTACCCATAACCACCTGTGACATGTATGTATTGTTTCACAACAGACCATGAGACAAAAGATTTTCTGACACTTTTGGTGAAGATACAAGACAAGAGGAATGAGAACATTCAGAATGTACAATGGATTGTTGTGGAAAACATAGACGAGGATAGTAAGAAGATCAACATATTTACTAAAGGAGGAGACAAGAAAGGAGAAGCTGTAGAAAAGAAATATCAGGATTAGTACCAGTGGGTCAGGAAGAATATTGCACCCAAATAGAAGTTTGATGTGCACAAAGAGAAAGAGACATTCAAAGAGGCTATGAAAGAGATTCTGAAAGAAAATATTGCGTCTACTTCAGGAACAAAACCAATAGATGAGATACCAGTGTATGACATGCCTCCATTATTTTATCATATCAACCAAGAGAAGCCTAGAAAAAAAGTGACTTAAGAAAAATTTTGGGGTCATGTGTAAAATTGTTGAATGATAAAAATTCTTTACAAGTACTGCATAGTTTGTTAGAAAAGTATAATTATAGAGAAGAAGGGGTAAAAAGAGTGAATCAGATCCATAAGAAGAAAAGAAAAAGAAGGGAAATCAGATTGAATGCAAACATAGGACATTTCAATATGGAGGATATCATACTAGACTTATTATCTAAGGTCAATGTTCTACCAAAGAAGACATGGGAAGCTATGGGAGAACCTCAACTAGGGTATTCACCTATTCATTCGAAGTTGGAAAATCACCATAGAGTGGTGCCAATTGGTAGGTTGAATGTGATTCCAGTAGATATATATGGTGTGTGTGCCATGAAATACTTTGAAGTCATTGAAATAGTAGATAATACTTCACCATATCCAACTTTGTTGGGCTTGGATTGGGATTTTGATTAAAAAAAACTATTATTAACTTGAAGATAAGGAATATTATCTTTGAATCAGGGGAGTATAGAGTTATTGCACCATTGGATACTTCAAAAGGAGGAAGGTATGTTGAACCTATGAAAAAAAATATTCTTACAGAAGATGTAAATCAGTTATAAAGAACAATTGCGCACGAAGAAGATTATATCAACCCAATTGCATATGGCATGCTTAGTTGGAGGAGTATTAGTTCTTGTGCTTCAGACTCTGACATAGTATTTGAGAATTGGCAACAACGATTACATGAATTATCCACTAGAATATGTTCCATAAGGACACACATTCTAATATGGATTGGTTCAGAGGTAAGAGAGCCTCCTACTTTTTATGGTCGAAATGACTTAAAAGAGTTTTTGATGAAGTTTGAACTAAAATTAGTAGAAATTGAGAGATTACTAGTATTATATATGGCTTTGAAAGATACACCTTCCCATTGGTGGGGTACACACAAGGATAATATCAACAATTGGTTTTAGTGAAAAAGTTTATTGCGCATCAGATTCGGCACAGAGCAGGAGCATATATATGAAGAGAAATATGAGGGATTTGGAAAACCTACAGAACATATAGATAAGTGCATGGTTCAATGGATATCGGTACCACCATAAGAATGGACACATAATTTCATTCACACATTAGAAGACATCCCAAAGAACTGGTACATAGAACAAAAACATCACATAGAAAATACAAATCGGGAAGAGATATAATAGAATTTTGTAGTTACATTTTCCTTTGAGCATGAAAGTCCAAAGATAGATACAATGATGAAGGTGGTAAGAGATAGAATATTTGAATAAACATAATTTTAAATAATCCCAATATATCAGAAGAAGGCTAGACAACAGTTAAACAATTTCTACAGTCTTTTCACATCGCAAAAGAAGAAGATCCAATGAAGGATAATCCGTGCAATATCAAGATCCCAAAAGTTGAAGGTGATAGAGAAGTGGAAGGTACAGAGCTAGACTCATAATATTATGCTACACCATTGAATATCAATAAGGTAAATATTGGAACTGCATAAAACCCAAAGATTCCCAACATTGGATATTATTGGGATAATCAAATAGTAGAAATAATCATAGAGTTACTACACAAGTATAGTGACTTGTTCCCAATGACATTCTCACAGATGAAGGGATTAGAAGGAGAGATAGGAGATATGAATATCCCTTTGAATCCAGAAGCCATACCTATAATACAAATACCTTACAGATTGAATCCAATATACAAGGATAAAGTGAAGGCATAAATTGACAAAATGCTAGAAGTTGGTGTCATAGAACCTGTGGAAGAATCAGAATGGATGAGTCCTATGGTGGTGAAAGAAAATAAGAAAGAAGGGATTAGAATTTGTGTATATTTGAGAAAATTGAATGATGCTTTCCTACATGATCCTTTTCCTACCCCATTTACAGACGAAGTTTTGGAAAATGTATGGGGTCAAGAAGCCTATTCATTTACAAATGCTTTTTATGATATCATCATATCAGGATAGCACCAGAAGATAGACATAAGACCACATTTTCTATAGAATGGGGATAATTTCAATATACAATTATTCCATTTGGTTTGAAGAATGCACCAACAATTTTTTCAAGGGTAGTAGTAGCATCTTTTAAGGAATTTGTTCATAAATTTTTAGAAGTTTACTTGGATGATTGGACAATGTTTAGTTTATTGAAGGATCATGTTGAAGTATTGATACTAATGTTGGACAAATGTAGACAGTGTTAGATCTCATTGAATATTAATAAATGTATTTTCAATGCACCTTTTGGTATTTGTTTAGGACATGTGGTGTGTAAACAAGATATGTTGGTTGATCCTGCTAAAATTGTTGTCATAGTTAACTTACTACCACCGAAATCAGTGCACCGGTTGAAGAGTACACTTGGAAATACAATATATTATAAGAAATTCATAAAGGGTTATGCCCATATTACTATGCCAATTGAGAAATTAGTGAACAAGGACACTAAGTATCAGTGGAATGATGAATGCCAACAAATTTTGGATGTTTTGAAGGAGAAGATGGTTACTGCGCCGATTTTAGTGTTTCCAGACTTGGAAAAATAATTTCATTTTCATGTGGATGAATATGCAATAGAATTAGGAGCAATGTTGACCCAACTAGGAAAAGGTGATATAGATCACCCCATTGTATTTTCAAGAAGAGAGTTATCATATTCAGAAAAAAAACTACAACACTACAGAAAGGAAACGATTAGCTATGTTATATGTTTTGCAAAAATACATACAATACTTATTAGGGAAACAATTCAAGATGTTTATAGATCATTCTGTGCTGAGATATTTAGCCAATAATCTAGTATTGGGGGGGAGGATATGCGTATGGATTCTTTTATTCCAATAATTTGATGTTGAAGTTGTGAATCCTGGAAGATTGAATGCAACAATAGATCACTTATCTAGGATAACTAATGGAGAAGAACCCAATAACTTGGAAGAAAACTTTCCAGATACAATTTTTTTTTCTTTACATATAGATAATGAGTATTTTGATGACATTATTGAGTTTTTGAGTACAGGATTTGCACCAAGAGAGTTTAATGTTCCATAGAAGAAAAAATTGGTGGTCAGAGCTCATAACTACCAATTGATTGCAGGTCATTTATACAATCTTGGAGCAGATAACCTTTTGAGAATATGTGTGATGGAGCATGAAAGACCTATCATTTTATCAAAACAACATGAATGGATTGTTGGATGACACTACACAGGAAAAGATACCGTGCAGAAGGTATTGCACGCATGATTATGGTGGCCAAAATTTCACAAGGATACAAAGGAATATTGTCAAAAGTGTGATGTTTGTCAGAGATTTGGGAAGCCATCCATGAGGGATGATATTCCATTGAGACCTTACTTTACTTTGCAAGTATTTGATAAGTGGGAAGTAGAATTTTTAGGTCTAATTCATCCACCAACAAGAAGACCAAGATCCAGATATATTATTACAATGACATAATACTTAACGATATGGGATGAGGCAACACAAGTGAAGGATTGTAGCACAGAGACTGCAACACATTTTTTACTTGAACATGTAGTGATGAGGTTTGGATGTCCAATAATATCGATGAGTGATCAGGGGACTCACTTTATCAACAATACAATTGAGGAAATGATCGAAGAATTCGAAATACATCATCAGAAGATAACCCCTTATCATCCTCAGGAAAATGAAACAGTATAATCCTTTAACAAGTTTTGGAGAATTCCTTGACAAATATTTGTAATGTGAATAGAGATGATTGGGATCTGAAGGTGCCAACAATACTATGGGCTTATATAAGTAAATGTAAGAAGCTAACATGACATACACCCTTTAGATTGGTGTATGGATAGGAAGCAATATTTCCCTTAGATTATCTGATACCAAGTATGTGCATTGCAACTATTACAGAAATGTTATAAAGAGGCACAATGTAGGAAAGACTGTCTCAACTGATGGAACTAGAAGAAGACATAATCATAGATGGCTTTCATCAAGAGGTACAGAAAGAAAAGGATAAAGAATGACATGAAAGACACATTAATAAGAAGAACTTCAAAATTGGATATTTGGTTCTCCTTTATGATAATAAATATTTGCAGCAGCCAAGGAAACTTAGAATGCATTGGCTAGGGACATACCAGAAAAATTCTGTCACAGATGGAGGTGGTGTACAGTTGCAAGATTTAACATGAAGTGAATTTCAAGGATTGGTGAATGGTAGTTGACTGGAACTGTATAGGGACATTCGACCTACTAACCCTTAGTAGTCGAAGAAAAACAAGTATACTTGTACATATTGTAAATAGTAGGAGTTAAAAGAAGAAAAAGGAAACGAAAACTATAAAAAATGAAGAAAAAAAAAACAATTAGAGGAATAAATGATAGACATATAGTTGATAATGTCAGTGTGCAGCAGATATAAATTTAGGTCTATAAGAATTGAATATACTACCCACAGGAAAACTATGAAATAAGGAATCACCAGTGCATCAAAGATATACCATAGTAGAAAAATACATCGCACCGGAAAAATGAAACAGTTGGAAAAATAGAAAAATCAGTCACTGGAAAATGAAGGTGCAAAATGAACATTTATGACATTCATTAATGCATGACTGACAAACTTTGGAGAATTTATGACAACACTTTAGAAGAAAAATTAGGGTTCAAAAATTCACATTGTGAATTCGAATGAACATAGAGATGAGAAGTGAGAAGCGAAGAATGCACATGCGATTTACTAGGATGATAGTAAGATTTCATACATAAGCCCATCTAGATTCCAACACGATGGCACCACCCAAAGTCATATCACCCAACCATATGTTGAGGAGAACACACAGAAACAACAAATCACCATCGAAGCTAGAAATCGAGGATGAAAACCCTACTTAGATGGAGGGAGTGGTGGATGTCAATGCCATTCCTTCCCTAGAATTGGCGAGACCTACATTGTTCGAAGAGAAAAAAAAAATGCATATTGATCTACCAAACACAAAATTAGATCCAAACCAAACGCAGGAAACAATTCTTCCCACAAAGGAATCATATGAGGAAAGAACTGAGTTCGATGACCCAAGGACTCAAGCTAGTGCATAACCAACACAACAGGAACAAACACCAACAACAGAGAACACGATGTATCAAGAGTATGGCAGAGAGGAAGAGGAGGAAGAGAAATCATATCAGGAAGTAGAGCCATCAAGTTCATGAGGAAAGGGGAAGGGAAAACAACAGGTCTAGAAATCTTTGTGCAAGCAACAAGAGGTAACCATTATGTTATCGCTCATACCAGCATGCTTAAATATTTTCACAGACTTACTTCGATGCATATATATACTGCACTATTTAGACAATGATGTAAGGGACAAAGATAAATTCCCAGAGTTCACATAGTAGGTATACTTAGAAATAAGGGGGGTCAACGTGACAAGAGTGCCCATAATTGAAACTAAACAATGGATACAAGGGATATATAATACAAGTATAATGAACATGTTGGAGATCCAACACTTTAGAAGAGGAAAGGATGTAAATAACTGCATCAAGAAGTTACTAACAATAGTGCATGGAGGTATTTTATGGCTGGATACACAAGTTTCCATCGATGTTGACTTGATAGCCAAGATAATAGGTCTGCTAACTAATGGTGAGAAACTTCCACAATACCTTGATGACAATACCAAGGAGAAATCATTGGTAAAAGAGTTGAAGAAGAATTATGGGATAGAGAGAGGATCCAAGGGGATCATTATCAACAGGATAAGTGAACTAGCAACATGACTAGAAACCAAACCCATGGCTTGTAAATTACTCAGGAAGTTTCACAAGGAAGAAGTCTCAGTAGACGTAATAGAAACAATTACGCAGTGCATGAAGGGAATTGTATTAAAATGGATCCCATATTTGTTAAATTTATTTTTAGATGATTGAAAAGATGCCCAAGACATAAGGACAAATTTCCATTACTCATGGCTCATTATATTTATTTCATTATTGGGTTGGAAGCACCCCAAATACACCATGTTTTTTCAGAGAACTAGAAGGTGTCACACAATGCAGTATGAATCATTGTGACACACAACTATCACAAGAGAAAGACAGGAAAAGACCAACATGTTCAATACATACCTTGAGGAAATCTAAGAAAAGGTGGAAGAGACTTAGAGGATCCCACGAGAGGTGGTGGAGGAGAACAAAATGATAGAAAATTTTAAAGCATCGTGACACAATATGCGGATCTAGGATAAAAGGGATCTAGAGAAGGTATGGTTGCAGATTAGATATTGTTTCATAGCAGAAGAAGTCCTATGGGCGATGAAATACTAGAAAGAAAAATGGAAGGTTCTAGTAGAAAAACAAAAGGTCCAACAACCAACAAAGGCCAAGTAGCCATCAAAGGGAAAACAACCAACATAAGGAAGCTCATCACAAAGAAAGGATACCCCAACAACAAATACAAGAGAGGTAGGGTGCACGAATCTAACTGGGGGGAGTGCATCAACAAAGAAAAATATTGTCCCTAGTCCAACCACACAATAGAAAGATTGCAAATAAACTACTAATGGCATAACACAAAGGAAGGAGAACATTCTTGCATAGGAGGGATAAGTAGAAGGAAGTATACCAGATACCCTAGAAACAATAGATCCAACACATCCAAGGCCATGAGAGATAGTGATTCTTCATTTAAGTGGAGCATGTAATAAAATGAAGGCACATAAGATAGTCCTAGAATAGACCATAACAGAGGATGATGCAGAATTAGTCATGGAGAGAGTAAAATAATGCACCATCGAAAAATATGAGGAGGCAGGAAAACAAAGGGAAAGGATAATGCAAGAATTGATAGACGTCAAGAAGTTACTAGAGAAGATATGATTGAAGAAGGAACAAAATTAAGGCACAATGTAGCAACAAACAACGCAAGAACAACCCATGCAGAATGAGGAAGAGATAGTGTAGCTAACAACATTAGAAAGACAAAGGTTTATGCTTACCATAGATATGTTGCAAATTAATTAGAAAATGGAGCAGAAACAAGTTAAGGACTTCCAACATATGGAGTTGTTATTGGTAGGGATACCAACCAAGGCCTTGTATAAGTTGCAAATAAACATGGCACACAAAGTCCAATCTAGATCCAGGATAGATGAAAAAAACCTGGAGACAACCAGGGTATCCAAGGAGGTACTAGAAACAATTGGTGTCCTAGGTTGTGTTGGATCTGTTGTGCCTGGGGTATCTGGTATACTTCCTCCTATTTGTCCCTCCCATGTAGGGATGTTCTCCTTCCCTTTTTTGTGCCATTATAAGTTTCTACATGATACTTCTACTATGTGGCTAGCTTGGGGATAGTATTCTTCTTTGTTTATGTTCTCCCCTCTATTAGATTCATGTTCCCTACTTCTACTCTTGTATTTGTTGTTGGGGTATCCTTCCTTTAAGATGAGCTTGCTTCTGCTGGTTGTTTTTCCTTTGCTGGATGCTTGGCCTTTGTTGGCTTCTTGTCCTTTGGTTTTTCTATTGGAACCTTCCATTCTTATTTCCAGTATTTCATCTCCCATAGGACTTCTTTTGCTATGATGTAGTATCTCATCTACAACCACTCCTTATCTGGATCCCCTTTAGCCTAGATCCAAATATTGTGTCGCAATGATTTAAATTTTTCTATCATTTTGTGATCCTCCACCACCTATGATGGGATCCTTCAAGTATCTTCCACCTTTTATTTTATTTCCTTAAGGTATGTCTTGAATATGCTGGTATTTTCCTATATTTATCTTGAGACAATTGTGTGTCAAAATGATTCATACTTCGTTGCATGACACCTTCCAGTTCAATGACAAAACATGGTGTATTTTGGGTTCTTCCAACCCACTAATGCAATCAATATAATGAGCCATGAGTAATGGAACTATGTCCCTATGCCTTGGGTGTCTTTATAATCATCTAAAAATAAATTTAACAAATAGGGGATCCAACTTAATACAGTTCCCTTCGCACACTGTGTGACTGTTGTTATTATTCTTGCTGGCACTTCCTCCTTGCGACACTTCCTGCTTGATTTACAGGCCATGATTTTGGTTTCTATCCATGATGTTGGTTCACTTATATTATTGATAATGATCCCCCTGGATCCTCTCCCTGTCCCATAATTTTTCTTCATCTCTTCTGCCAATTATTTCTCCTTGGTCTTTGTCATCAAGGTACTGTGCAGGTTTCTCACCATTAGTTGGAAGACATGTTATCTTGGCTATCACATCAACATCGATGGAAACTTGTGTATCCAACCACAAAATACCTCCATGTACTACTTCCAGTAACTGCTTGACGCAGTTATTTGCATCATTTCCTCTACCAAAGTGTAGAATCTCCAACAAGTTCATTATACCTATATTATATAGCCCTTGTATCCACTATTTGTGTTCCATTCTGGGAAATCTTGTCATGCTGACCCCTCTACTTTCTAAGTATGCCTGCGATGTGAACTATGGGAATTTTTCTATGTCCCTTATGTCATGGTCCAAATATCACATTTTATTTATGCATCCAAGTAAGTCTATAAAAATCCTTATGTCTGTTGGTATGTGCGGTAACACAATGGTTACTTCTTATAGCTTGTGAAGGTATATATGGCCTTGTTGTTTTCCCTTCCCCTTTACTAGAGCACTTTAGGGCCCTACTTCCTAATATATGTTTTCTTCCTCCTATTTCTCTCTGCCAGACTCCTACTGCATCGTGTTCTTTGTTGTTGGTGTTTATTCCTATTGTGTTGGCTCTGTGCCAGCCTGAGTCCTCATCTTGTTGAACTCAATCCTTTCCTCTATGGTAGGAATTTTTTCCTGCATTGGGTTTGGATCTAATTCTGTGTTCAATTTGTCCATCTGAATCTGTTCTCTTTTCTCCTCAACTAGTGTAGGGCTTTCCAGTTCTAGGGAAGGAATGGAATCGACATCCACCACTTCCTCAGTGTTCATAGGTTTTTCATCCTCCATTTCTAACTCCAACGGTGACTTGTTGTTCCTTTGGATTTTTTTATTAATTGGGTTGATTGTCATTGATATCATCCCTTGAAGAAAATTCGGTAGAAAATTCTGGGTTTGGGTAATGGACCCAAGTTTGTTTGATGGATAATGGTATTAGTTTTGATATATTTGCAGGAAAGACTATTCTATATGGATAGTACATGTCATTCCATTTCTAGTGGTATGTGGAATGTCACATAACTCCTCACGGTTAGAGAGTTATGGCCTTGCAAAGTTGGAGAACCCTCATGAGTCATCTAGAATCCCCAAAAGGTCAAAGTAGTCAAAGTGGGTGCAAAGAAGAAATTATTTAAATAATAAATTGAACTGATGAGTTTACTATAGGTCAAAGTGAATATAAAATAAACTATTTAAATAATAAAGTTAATGGAGAAATTCTTAAGTGGACAAGTGGTTAGAAGTGGGTTAGCCCTAAAACAAGGAAAGTGGGTTAAGATGGTTAGAAGGTAATTTAAATAATAAAGTGAAGTGATGAGTGTACTATAATTCAAAGTGGATACAAAATAAATTATTTAAATAATAAAATTAATGGAGAAATTACTTTGTGGACACATGGTTAGAAGTGGGTTAGCCCTAAAATAAAGAAAGTGGGTTAAGATGGTTAGAAGGTCACCCCATGAGGAACCTACATGAAAGTATAAATAAGAGGCAAGGGTCTCCCATTTTTAATAACACTTGATTATATTGAATATATACAAGTGACTAAGGTAACCAAAGGATATATAAGCTGAATTTCAGAGGGAAGGTGAAGTAAAGAAGGATGAAATTCAAGGGAGGATAAATTATTTTGATGATGCTTTCTAAGGTATGTTATTTATAGGTCATCTCACCATTTTCGCAATAAATTTTTTTATAGAATGATTCAAACCATGAAATTGGGAGGTTGTTGAGAAAACATATCCAAGTGGTTGTAATAAAAATTTCATCTTGTGGGTCCTTGTATTTTTGGAGTTACACTTAGTGGAAATTAGGGTTTGTGGCTAGTCTTGAAACTAGTCTAAAACAAGTGTTTCGAGTAAAAACGTCATAACTTCTTCATAACATATCCAAATTTAGTAAGAAAAAATGTATTGGTTAGAGTACAGTCTGTAGTATATTTTGGAACAATTTCATATCCATACAATATATATTCCATGCGGGGCATGGTCTACAATTTTTCTCTATAGAATAAGCCATAATTTAATAAGGTATGCCATTTTTTCTATAACTCCTTTTTTGAGAGGATCCAAGTAGTGAAACCTAGAGGGATTGCATAAACAACATTGAAGAACATTGTGTACTATTTTCATATATTTATTCATTACATGTACATAGTTATTATTATTACAAGTTAGAGTTGTTGACTAATCCAAAATTAGTCATTTGAGACTAAAGTAAAGTTTGATGAAAATGCTAGTCTCTTGTTGTTAAATTTAAGAAAGGTTTGCAGGTATGTGATCATATACACTAGGTCTATTATAGAGTTACAAATCAGATTTGTATGGTGAAATTGATGAGGGATTTTGGTTGAGGTACATGTTGGGTACATGGTTGAGACAAATATTTTATGAGTTGGCACATACATGAGGTGTATAGTTGATGATGTTGGTACATCTTGATGATTCATTGTTTATGTTAAGTTTTAAGCTATTATTAGGTTTCTTTTCAATTCACTAGATAACCATAGCATAGATAGGATCACCGTGAAATACACAATCACAAGAGACACATCATTTATCTTGGGAAACCCTCATGGGGGAGAAAACCCATCAAAAACTTCCTTAATATATATAGCCAATAGAATGCCAAGAGAATAAACCAAACAATACAGAAATTCCTCTCGCAAGTATGCACCTCTCTCTCTCTTCCTTCTTCTCCAACTGCAGCTCCAAACTTTCACTCTGATGAACAAGTGAGTGAGTGAACAAATGAGGTGTTGGCCTCTCTTATTTATACAATATAGCAAGTGTTGAACTGAGGTGTCTTTTCACTGGCAGGGACGACTTATCATTCTGGGTGGTTATAACCACTTTAATATATTCTGGGGGCCGAATTCTCATTTAGAATATTACAAATAGGGTTTGAACAATCCACAAAAGGGGATTGATCTAAGGAATAATACATCAATAATAAATAGAATACTCTTTGAAGTTACAATATTTCAACACTCCCCCTTAACAAGAAGGGTATTCTACAACAACATCGGAGAGAGAGAGATGGAACATTGACTGGCATATCTATAAATCATTGGAATTTTTTCTCATCATCAATATCATCATTCACAATAGGGAGATGGAATGGTATCATCATCCTCATCAGGATGAGGCTAAGGTAACATCATTATCATCTTCAATGTGAGGCTAAAGTAACATCATCATCTTCGGCATGAAAGATGAAATAACATCATCATCATCATAATCATCTTCGGCAAGGAGATGAAGTGGCATCATCATCATCATCAACAACTTCAGCAAGAAGCTAAAGTGGCATCATCATCATCAACTTCAGCAAGAAGTTGAAGTGGCATCATCATCATCAAATTCAACAAGAAGTTGAAGTGGCATCATCATCATCATCTTCAACAAGAAGCTGGAGTGGCATCATCATTATCAACTTCAGCAAGAAGTTGAAGTGGCATCATCATCATCAATTGCATCAACATGGATTAGTATAACACTAATACATCATCATCATCAATAACAACACAAGGCTGATACAACATAAAAAAAAACAATATCACAACACAAAGGTTGGAGCATCATCAATAACAACAACATCATAGCATGAAGGCTGGAGCATCATCAACATCAGCACTAGGCTAAGATTCTTCAGCACGAGGCTAACATCACAGCACGAAGATGGCTACACAATATCATCAGCATGAAGATATCATCGGCACTAAGATGGAATCACAGCATGAGGCTGACACATAATCACAGCATGAGGCTGGCACATCATCACAGCATGAGGATGGCATGTCATCAGCATGAGGTTGTCATCATAACACTTAAGCTGGCACATCATCACAACACAAGGCTGGAACATCATCATAGCACAAGGCTGGCACATCATCACAACACAAGGTTGGCATATCATAAGCATGAAGATGGCATCACAACACTAGGTTGGCACATCATCACAACAATTAAGCTAGTATCACAGCACTAGGCTGACACATCATCACAACAATTAAGCTGGCACATCATCACAACAATTAAGCTGGCACATCAACACAACAATTAAGCTGACACATCAACACTACTCCCCCTTTTGAGGGAGGTCCTTTCAGACTATACAAAGCTTATCTCGAAAGTGATCAAACTTTACACAAAATAGAGGCTTGGTTAACACATCAACAACCTGTTCATCTGTGCTAACATATTGGAGTTTTATGGCTCCTCTCTGCAACATATCATGAATGAAGAGATATCGTATCTCTATGTGCTTCGACTCATCATGGAACGCAAGGTTTTCCATCATCTTTATACAACTCTGGTTATCACATAGGATCATGATGGCTTCCATCTCGAGATCAAATAGATCTGTCAACAACATACGAAGCCATATGGCTTTACAACTTGCAGAACATGCAACAATGTATTTCGCTTTTGTTGTGCTCGGAGTAATGCTGAATTGGTCCCTACTATGCCATGAAGTCATGGCTGACCTCAGACTGAAACAACAACTTGAAGTGCTCTTTCTATCAAAAGCACTTCCAACTCAATATGAATCGGTGTAACCACTCAGTATGAAGTCATGATCTTTAGTATAATAGAGACCAAAATCCAACGTACCCTAAAGGTATCTCATCATATGTTTTGAAGCAACAATGTGAACATGCTTGGGTTCTACTAGATACTAATTTAAGGAAAAACATGTATCTAGCCTGGTATTCATCAGATACATCACTGAACCAATAATCTGTGTGTTCAGGGTAGCATCAACCAATTATGACGAGGTGTCTACCAGGAGCTTCAACTTCATTTCCATGGGTGTGCATGGATTTACATTTCAACATTTCAACCCTCTTCATTTTAAATGCATACTTCCCTTGGTTAAGGAAGATCTTCTCTGTGCTATGCCAAATTTCAAGACCTAAGAGATAATGCATTCAGGTCTTCCATCAAACTCTGTAGTGAGCTTCTTCTGCAATATGTTATGATATTTCCTTCATATTGTCAAGAATACATCATATACATATAGTATTAACACCACTGGCTCATCATTCATAACCTTGAGATAAAGGTTAGAATCAACTTTACTCTTTGGTAACTCCCAAGCTCTTCAGGAAACTCTAAATCAAGCTCTAGGAGCTTTCTTCAATACGTACAAAGATTCCTTCAACCTACAGACCTAAGTATTTCTATCTTCAATCTTCAAACCAAATTTTCACGTTACATTGTACCAATCTGGTACACTTGCTCAACTACAACTCAATCTGCACAAACATGTGCTAGCTCTATGTGTTTTATGCAAGGAACTATCTGTCTCACTATTTGGGAGTATGTCCTCTACTTTCTCTGCAAATTTTCCTTTTGGAACTAGGACTCTGCACCTACAGCTGCTCTGAAGCTGAGAATGACTGCTTCATTCTCATTGTGGCTGCTGAAATCTGTGAGTAACTCCTCTTATTCTATCATGGAAACAACTTCATTTGAAACTGAGAGTGGATCAATAACTAATACTGAAGGTAGCTCTTCTTATTTCATGGAGGTAACTCTATCTTTCATTGTAAGTCATGTCTCCATGACCCAACTAATGTGATGCACCAACTGCCACTCAATTTTAAATATGGGGATTGTTCCCCCTACATCTCATACTATATATGAATCATGGTTGTTCTGGTTGTCTTGATAAATATTGAAACTATTTCTTCAATTACTAGAGTAAGTGTCTCGTCATAATCTTCTGCCTCTTGTTGGGAGAATCCTATGGACACACATCGGGATTTGTACATCTGCAACATGCTTGATCTGTATAGATCAAGATTCAAAGTCAATACTAACTTCTCTTCTAGTCTCAAGGAAGAATCAATATCCTAGTCTTTCTTATTGGCTTTCTTCTTTGTTACTGAAATAAGGGAATATTCCCAGGAGATTTCATATCTTCTAGAAGTTTCTGAAGCTATGATCTAGTCTTCTCACAACATCTGTCTCCCAGTATTGGAAGTTGCCTCTTCATATAATCCTTTCTGAGATCAAGCTTACTTTCGATTTCTTCTGATTCTACAATGACTTCATCATATCTTACAGAGTATACTTGGTGTTGAATACCAAGTCTAAATATGAAACATAGAGTCAGGCTTCAAACGAGTTCTGCTTCCCATCAAGGTGGCTTCATTAACCTTTGAACACTTCTATTGTGAGTTCTTGTTCTAATGTTCGGTCATCTTTGGATCCTTCTGCTCCTTACAATCAATATTCATATGAGATACTCTGAATCTCAAAAGATAGCTTATTCTTCATCTTCTTTGGTACATGAATGTATATGGCCATGTACATAGTATTCCTCATGCCTCACCTAATCTGTTTCCTTTTGCAACCTTCACTATAGCTTCCTCAGGGTTATTGCCCGTGACCTGAAACATGATCAACAAAACAACAAGCAATAATAATATTCTTTTTGATAATAGTATATAAAGTAATAGCACGGATAATCATCACAGTAGCTCCTTTAGAGCTATCATTTGTGGCATGTCTGAAGCAAAGATCAAAAGTAAGAAATACAATACGAAATGAGGCCAACACTCTTATAGTGTTGTGATCAAACATTCCTCCATGGAAACCTGGAACTAACACAAGAGGTTTATCCTAGAGGATATGTTAGTTGTATCAGGCAAATAATTACACTAAGCATTTATCCCAATATGCCCAGATGCTACCAAGTATAATACTCTTCAAATAATGCTACCTCAACTATAGTGTTTTATTGACACTTGCACGTTTTGAATCTTATCAACTTAATCAATCAAACCTAGAACCTAGATTTTAGTTCTCAAGAATGAGTGTGTTGTTGTTCTTCCAATTCTCCTTCACTCAAGATGACAGGTTCTTTCTTCAACCTATCTTTTGTACTAGGACAACATGCTATCTTGACAAAAGGTTGGGTTAGAGAATAAACTATATGATCTCAAATTTAATCCATCTAATACCTTGACTTTAATTTTGACCAAAGGTTAATATGATGGTCATAGCTTCAACATGCAATCTAGATAAAAATAATTTCATAACAAATAGATGCATATCAGAATAATCAAACATGGGTTGCATTATTCCTCTGAATGTGTTGGATCTTGAGATCCTTCCAGATCTATGGCAAGAGATCCCTTCTCCAACTCTTAAAAACTTCAAGGGTGACTGCAACTGGTACTACGGCTGATACTTCAACTAATATTGCAACTGCAATTGATGCTGCAACTGATTCTGAGACTGCAACTGCAACTGCAACTTAGGGTTTTATGAGGAAACCCTCATTTTCCAAACTTCAAATTTTGAAATTTTGATCCAAGGGATAGTTGCGCTGAGCTGAGGTGAGTAAGCTGGTGCAGTCAAGTTTCTAAAAATCCAAATTTTAACCCCTCAAACTTGACCAACAGATTTTTGGACTAGTGCTTCTGTTTTTCTGGTACTTCTGGTACTTTTGGTACCGGTGAAAACTAGGGTTTCAATTTCCAGGAGATCTACCCACTGAAACATTGTGCTGAAGGTGCTAAAGAATTCCATGGGTTAGGGCACACTTTTCTAGATGGTTTTGAGGCTGAAAATATTCTTCAATAAAAAGCCCTAATTTTCATGTACGACAATAGTAATGTTTTTCTTCTTCTTGTGAAAGATGCTCTCTTCAACTTAGCTCTGATACCATGTTAAGGTTTGATCTATTATTACGTTTATTTTCAATTCACTAGATAACCATAGCATAGATAGGATCACTGAGAAATACACAATCACAAGAGACACATCATTTATCCTAGGAAACCCTCATGGGGGAGAAAACCCAACAAAAACTTCCTTAATATAGATAACCAATAGAATGCCAAGAGAATTAAAAAAACAATATAGAAAGTCCTCTCCCAAGCATGTGCCTCTCTCTCTCTCTTCCTTATTCTCCAACTGCAGCTCCAAACTTGCTCTCTGATGAACAAGTGAGTGAGTGAACAAATGAGGCACTAGCCTCTCTTATTTATACAATTTGACAGGTGTTGAACTGAGGTGTCTTTTCACTGGCAGGGACGACTTCTCATTCTGGGTGGTTATAACCACTTTAATATATTATAGGGGCCGAATTCTCATTTATCATATTACAACTAGGGTTTGACCAATCTCCAAAAGGGGATTTGGTCATTTACAATACCCGACATGATCAATCCAGAAAAGGGGATTGATCTAATGAATAATACATCAATAATAAATAGAATACTCTTTGCAATTACAATATTTCAACAGTTTATGTGTATTTGATGCGTGATTGGTATATATTTGGTGCATGGTTGATGCACTCGTTTATGGTATAGGTTGATTAGAGGTTGTCCAGACAGGTTATTGTGACAGGTTATTTGTACAGGTTTGGTGCATGGTTGATGCATTTGTTTATGGCACATGTTGAGGTACAAGTTGATGTATGGTACATGTTGGCATAGGTTATTGGTAAAGGTTGTTATAGGTTTATTACAGGTTGATCGGTACAGGTTTACAACAATATATCTCATTGATCTGAAAATAGAAGGCTGACTTGTTATGCTATGCAAGCACCCCCTACCTCATAATATAAATCTTAACAGGACCTTGCTTCATGTGTTAAAATATGCAAGTGGAATTATGTGTTAAGTTCTTGCTTGTTCTTGTCAATGTATGTGTGAGGAAATGATCTTTTAAATGTTTAATCATGTGTTATAAATCAATACACAGCCACAAAAAGTGCAGCAAATAACACATAAAAATCACAGCAATACCAAGATGATAAAGGAGTTCACCCCTCTCTGGGCTACATCTCCTTGAGCCTCCTTCAATGGACTTGGCTCTTTGGGATTAGAATGTCAAATGCTCATTACAAGCTGCTTCTCAACTCCAATGAATGTACAAACTGTACCATTGCATTCAGAATACATAAAAACCCCAAATTGGACTGTAAAAACTCTGCAAATGGACAATGGCTCATCCAACAATGACCTCTTCTACAAATGGCCTCCAAGCTTCCCTGAGCTTCAATGATGAAACAATGCCTGTAGAAGTCCTCCAATGGATCTCCAACCTATCCCAATGTGTTCAGAGCATAATAAACAGTCAAGAATAACTATTCAGTCTCAGAAAATGAATATGTGCTCATCAGAGCAATGCCTCAAACAATGAGGGATTCAATGTTCATGGTGCTTCCTCAAGCTTCAAATGTGAAAAACATGCAAATGGGCTCTTCAAATGCCTGTGATAACCTCAACAATGGACTCAGAACGTCCAAAAACCCCTAGCTGGGCTTTTACAGAGCCTCATTTGGCCAAAAACTCCAAAAGTTATGCTTGCTGCCATTTTTGCCTTCTCCAAGCTCTGTTACAGGCTCGCCATAATGCACCTGTCCCAAAAACTGAACCTGGCCTCTGAGCGTTTTCACTCACAAAACTCAGCCTCCACGCGCATTCCACAAATCGTGCTATTTTGTCGCACAGTTAGCGAGAATAAGGCCCCCGAGGGCAGATGTGTTGGGCGCATGGGGGGCCATATGGCCACGTCCCAGCGCAATAAAAGGGCTACGTTCCATTGTTAAATCTGGTAGCAACGTGTGTTGGGCGCGTGGGCTTACCCGTTTGCAAACCCAAAACAAATCCACGCGCCAATTAAAAATAATGGTTGTAATAACCGCGTGCAATTTAATATAACGGCCAACACATATGTATATATGCAATGTAAACATTGCAATCCAATATAATAAATCAAACCCGCGCGCAAAAGCAACATAACACGGTTTTATTGTTTAATCAACCCGCACATTATAATATAACATTCACGTGCCAATATAATTATTTCGGTCATATGAAATACGTTTTAAAACCGTGGCATAGAGTGATAACACCCCGCGCACAATCCATGGTCAAGGTCATATACGTTGGTAAAAGAACCGGGGGTCGGGGCTAGCCCCGACCCGACCCCCCGCCGTTTAAACTTTCACAAAATTTTAAATAACTTTAAACCAACATTCGTTGCAAAGCCACCGCGTGGCACATTGGCGAGCGGTCATTTGTTGAAACTTGTGTGTGGAGAGGTCCCGGTTTCAAAACCCGGGGACTATCAAAAATTTTGAAACAACGAACCAATTAACCAAACCCAGGGTGCCACGTGGCAGCCCCTGAGTGGGCCACGTGGCACCCTATAATTCGCCCAAGAAAGATGCCACGTGTCGCCATATTATTCGTCCACGTCAACCAATGAAAATGCGTCGTGTCACCTGCCACGTATGTTGTACAGTTGCCACGTCATCCCAGCCACGGAAGGTGCTGACGTCAGCAGGTGCCATGTGTCACCCATCCAGTGGTGACACGTGTCACCTCCCAATAGGTCCAACTGTACGCTGAAAAATCCATAATTGCATGACATGTGTCACACCCAAAAATTTCCACGTGTCCTGTACGGACACCTACGTCAGAATTGTATGGCCCTGCCACGTGGCAGTACGGCCTGCCCAGTCAGCATAAAATTTTGCCTGTTTGGCTCGGCGAACATACCTCGATAACTTCTCCATACGGACTCCGTTTTCGAAAATAAATATACCTCCGGAATCAGGAGAACGAGACGGACACAATGGCACTATTTTCGTTTCATTCCGAGCACTTTGAAAATTGAGCATTTTTTAGACCCCTGGTCCAGATTCTGATCACGCCTTCCCACTGAAAGGCTTTTGGACCCACAAAAGCTTATAATCATCGATCTGAGCTTCAATACTCTTCTATTTCCAAGTTATATCAACTGATTCTACTTGAAAAGACTTTTCAACAATCACCTGGGTACCTTGACATGCCTTGCACTGCAACTGGCTATGTCACTCAATCACTGCTCTCTGGCTGCTGCTGACCCACTGTTCTCTCTGCAATTAGAAGACTGCCAGCCTTCCCACTGAGAATCAAGTCCCTCATGTGAACTTCTTTGGCTTCAACAATCCGCTCTCCAATGGCTGTAAAATCTCCTGCGACATCTTGTCACAAGCCAAGAAAAACATCAATCTTGAAAATAAATTGATACAAGACTGAAAAATAAAGACAGCAAAGTCTTTTTTCTCTTCAAGCAACTGTTGCATCTTGTGCTTCATCAAAGCACATGGTGTTATCCTCCATCTCAATGTACTCAAAATGACTTACAAGGCAACAACACCATTGACTCAACATAAGTCAAGAAATATGAACGACATACACAGTCGTTAAGCAAAATCGACACAAGTCGAGCCTCATGTAAAACATGTCAACCATCCAAAATGACAAGTCTAAAGACATGATAAACAGTCATGCTACAATCATGACTCATCCATGATGAACTAACATCAAGTTCATTGATTATGCACGCACAAAACCAAAAGCATGTGCATAGCTCTTCCACTCTTCTTCCTGTATAAACATAGGTGCTTAAACCCAAAGTATGTGGGTACTAAAGAGATGAAAATGAAAAGTGTATATGGCTGTAACAAAATGGACAGCATACTCCTCTTTTACATGTTCTTGAATGAGGAGCATAACACAAGTATGCTTACCAAAATAAAAGCATTCACATGCAAACCTTGCCTCTACCAAATGATGACAAACTACTGCAACTTGTCAACTTCAACATAATGAAAAGATAAGGCTGAAATGTGCATCTACTGCAAAAAGAATGAAAGCCTTACTTACTCAAGAAATCTATCCATTTATTACCAAGCCAACTCAATGGCGAATCCTTCTGCTGAAAGTTTTCTTCTTGTGAATCAACTTGACCCACTTCAATGATGGAATCTCCTCTTCCATTCTTGTCAATATTTTCACCCAACTGCTTCTTGTGCCTTGGATGAGAGGTTGGATGCAACGTCCAACATTGGTCAATGAGATGACCCCTCTTCTGACAATGACTGCAAATCTTTTGCATTTTCTCTTCATGTTGCCTTTGCTTGGAAAGTTTCCTGAAAATGGACTTTCTCTTCCAACACTTTGAAACACGATGGTTATATAAACCACAAAATGTACATGGCATTTTTCCATTGTTACATGCAGATTTACCATGCTTAACATAATCAAAAGCAACTGAGTTATAGGCAGATTTATACCTTGAACATTCACCTTTTTTTCTGCTTTGAGGAGGTGAATCGGAAGTGTCACAAGCTCTCTTTTGAAGACTCTCAAATCTGCTCTTGTCCTCATGGCTGTCACAACCTTTTTGTTGCACATATTTGCATTCATCTTGAACACAAGTTTTGCATGCTGAAGAGTTTGAACTTACATCAAAAGTTCTTGAATTTTCACCTTGAAAACCTTCTTGAGGAGGTGAACTTGAAACAAAAATTGTGTTTGAAACTTTTTCATTAGTTTCCTCAACTTTGGAATTTGCTTCAACAATTCTTTCATAACCAAGACCCAAATATTTAGGTCTCTCTTCAACTACAATAGGCTCAACAATGCCTTGTGCATGCTTGCCTAACCCTT